>JAQGBJ010000275.1:0-49758 GCA_034698345.1 Sphaeridia pumilis
TTTTACCCGAGATTCTCGGGGCGCTCTCGGGGCACTATTAATATTGATTCTCGGATATCGGGGCACTTTTCCTTTCCCTCGTATGTACAGTTGATTCCCATGAACATGTGTTCCTGTAGTAAGCAATGGGTGTTTTAGTGCCCACACGTTCAGACTATTTGAGAAATGTTTTGTCATGTGTACACACATGAACACAAAAACTATTGCATGCAGATGTGTAGTAAATATTGGTGAAAATCTTCTTGCTTCGATCGAATTCTGAATTCAATTCTCCATTACATAATAGTGATTTGAATCGCTGTCGGTGACGCAGAGCCTGAGTGGGATTCTTGAACGAAATTTTGGGCTGTGTATATTACTCGTTTGATCTGAATCTCCTCGATTGGAAATTGAGTTTGTGACTGTGACCAATGTTGCCAGTTGGAACAACCATCCCCAGTGAAAGAACTTGTTGCTAAATGATGTTTCATAAGCTAACCCGAATTGAGGCGGACAATCTTGAGGCAAGCATTTACGGTTGAATTGACTGGAAGACATCCCCGCAGTTCGACGGAAGGTTGGGATGTTTCGCAGCAGAAGCTGGTTCGGAAGTGGTTTATGGAAACCCAAAAATCCACACTCTTTGGAACAGCTAAAGTAATCAACTTAAAGTTAAAAAGGTTCTTCCGAATACTGTTTGTAATCATTATGACGTTTCATTAATGTTTAGGCATCTTTATAATGTCTTGTCGAAGAATCAAGTTGTCAGCGACAGTAACCGAAGTCTCCTGGTAGAGACTTTACGCGCCATAACGGAAATACTCATTTGGGGCGATCAGAATGACTCCACAGTATTTGAGTAAGTTTAAATTTTATCATCTGTATCTCCGTTCGATGTCTCTTAATGATGTGATTATTAACTATTAGCTTCTTCCTGGAGAAGAATATGCTTTCGTTCTTCTTGAAGATAATGAAGCAAAAATGTGGGAGCTATGTATGCGTTCAACTGTTGCAGACATTAAATATATTATTTGAAAACATCAGGAACGAAACGTCGCTGTGTGAGTAGAAATTTGAGCAAACCCTAAAGTTATGGGAAATAGCCTTCATGATGACAATTCTATGGATTCCAGATTACCTGCTGTCTAACAACCATGTGAATTCCATTATAGTGCACAAATTTGACTTTTCGGATGAAGAAGTAATGGCGTATTATATATCATTTCTCAAAACTTTATCCCTGAAGCTAAATAGCCATACGATCCATTTTTTCTACAATGAGGTAAGTCCTGCAATACTATCACTCATACCAACTGACTACAATAAACTTCACAAGAGCCAATTTACTGATTCGCATCAAATGTTGAACTTTGTTTCAGCACACGAATGATTTTCCTTTGTACACAGAGGCAATCAAGTTCTTCAACAACAGCGAATCTATGGTGCGAATTGCAGTGCGTACTTTGACGCTCAACGTCTACCGCGTCCAGGACGACTCTATGCTTAGTTTCATCAGAGACAAAACTGCCGCTCCATATTTCACTAACTTAGTTTGGTTCATCGGAAACCATGTTTTGGAGCTAAATTCATGTTTACGCGAGAATTCACAGTAAGCACTCAATTATTATGATATTCCTTGTGTAGATTGGCTGCACAACAGTCCGCGTCTTGAATTAATTTCCGGAAAGGAAATGTTGCTTGGATCAGATGGATTTTGTTGAGCAATATTTATACTCAGTCAGTAGCAGTAGCAGTATTAGTCCAATGCTCACTTTGTACATTGTTAAGTCATCCTTACATTATTTTCTTGGACCACTCATTTTACAAAATTTTAGATCCGATCAGATGTGCTTTTACATTACTTGTAAAAAAAATTCTGGTTTTGTTCAGGTTTGAAGCGCAATCCAGACTAGCGGACCTTGTCGCGGAGCATTTGGACCATTTGCACTACATAAATGACATCCTGCTCTTGGAAATTGATGACCTCAACAAAGTCTTAACCGACCACCTTGTCCTGCATTTGCTAGTTCCCCTGTACGTAGGTTCTCTTTGCCCTCTAGCTAGTGTCGAGGTAAGATATTCATTTTCATAGTTACATGAGTCGTACAGACATTATCGGAAGAATTGAAATATAATGTTCGTTTCAGAACGTTTCCTCTGCGAAAGTCAGCAGAGTTTTGGCTTTGTTTTTGCTTTCTCAAGTGTTTCTGATTCTGACCCATCCCCCGTTGGTTAGAAAGTTGGCTGGGATTATCTTTAACGGAAACGAAGAACTTTTGAAGTTGAGTGACGCCAAAACACAGCCACAACATACGTCACATGTTGATAATGATCAGGGGCACCTGCCATACAGCTCGCGCGGCAGTAGTGCTTCCTGTGTCACAAATACCGAAATCCCCGCAGAGGAGGCTGACGCTGTTCAACAGGATATCTCCGATTCGGATGCTTCGAACAGTCTTCTGGCTCGTCCTGTTTTGAACTCAATAATGGGATCGCTGATTGCTAAAGAAAATGATTATTCTGCTTTGTTCGCATTATGTTTGCTCCATGCAACTCATGACAACATTGGTACGCAACTTTATCTTGTAGAATTATGGGATGTCGATTGTCTGAAATATCAAGCTTTTACCGTAGGACTAAAATCAACAGGAGACTTTGACTTGAGCTCGTATAATGAAAACGGTGAAAAAACGATTGAACAGACTGGATCCGCTGTGGGTGCGCCTGATGACTTCAGCTGGGTACCTCCAGCTTTAGCTGAAGACTTACTTAATCTGCTAGTTTCGATTGTATCCGACGCAGTCGGAATAGGTTCGTATTGTTTGATTCGTAAAACGACTATTTCATATGCTAAAACTTGCTTCCGCTTTTATCAAAGCTGTCGAATTTACAGATGGACGAATACGAATTGTAACGCTGAATCTCGTGAAAACACTCCTGACTAAGGTTGTTACAATTCAAACAGGCTCAACTTTAATAGACGAACTGCATCTTTCGGCAATCTTGAAGGCTCATGCTGAAAACGTGAATGTACTCCAACATTATTACAAGACAGACGAATTATTTCTGGAGAACTTTGAAGCGGAATATGAAGACTTCCAGGATAGCCAAAAAATTAGTGTCGAGAGCTTGTTGATGGACTCCCAGTTATTGCTACCTCCAGTTGTATCTCCGCTGAGCGGGATATCATTCGATAAGAGGCTTCCTTGTGGTGAGGTTAGTGAGGGTTGATAACGAATTTAACACAGTTCATAAATTCTCTATAGATTTTCACGCAGCGAACTTTCATTACAGGTGGAGAAAAGCAGACGAGCTATCAAAGTTTACTTTGTACTGAGAAGTTTGCTGCTATTGCTAAAAGGAGAGTCGGAAAATCTGTTACCCTTAGCAAAGCCTGAGAATATCATAAAAGTAGAGGACAATCTGGACTTGAGTAAGTTTGAAATTTGAACTAAGCAAAGAAGCGCTAAAGCACAGTTACGATGAATGCTTGTATTTTGTATTGCAGGTAACAGTGACATTCAGTCGTGCATCATTGTTCAGAAGGACAACACTAAGTTGCGCCGGTTCCTTGTAATTGACGTTTTCCAATTCATCCTGGTTGAGCCTAGTAATAAAAAGATGGGTTGGGGTGTTGTCAAATTCGTCGGATGGTTACAAGATGTGGAGGTTTTAGGCGATAAAGACGATCCTCGGTGCCTTCATATAACTGTCAAAAATAGTGCACCCCGTAAAAACTGTGCCACGAGATTGCCGTTGTTGTCTTCAAAGTTCATTTTTGATGACCATATCAGGTGTATGGCAGCGAAACAACGCTTACTGAAAGCGAAATTAAGAGCCAGGCACAGGAAACTTCATGCGATTGCGAAACTTCTCAACTGCGTGTCTACCTCATTGTCACCAGAAGATTCACGTCGTCAGCAAGGTAATTGTCCTGTTCTGGATATTCTTCTTTATTCGCGTTGGGAGATGTCTGTTTGCAGTAGTTAGGCTTTACAGTCTAGTTACGATGCGAGTTTTCAAATTTCCATTTCATTATCTGTACACTGCAAATCGTTTTTTGTTCAGGCAGAACGTCTGCTAGGAACGACCGAACTCTCTACAACCCGATAGGAAAGACACTTCCTGGCTTAGCGATGGCAGTAGTGCAGACTTCCGATAAAGGGAATGTTAATGGTAAAAGTAAGACTTCTGCGTGCTGAGTTTATGCGTTGCACCATATGAATTTAAACTAAAGATAACACAATTATATATACAGAAAACAAAATTCAACAAACTGGAAAGGAAGAGATACCTTTGGAATCCATCGAACGCCGTGGTGAATCGCCGATTGAAGAACTTCATCGTCACTCAAGAGGCTTACTCCAGAGCAGGCCAGCTCAACTGACAGTTCGCTCTGCTTCTGCTGGATCATCAATGACTTCCCAAGCAAATGTTAGTCAAATAAAGCAATACTACTGCACACCTGATTCTACTACAACCCCCCAGTCGGAAACTTCGTTCGTGGCTGATCCTTCCGTCCATGCTTCTGCTATTCCTGAAACGCAGTCATCAAATACCAATCCACTGGAAGATCAATACGGTTGCGAGTCGGTTAAAGATGTGAAAAGGACCGTTCAAATAGTATAATTATGGTGCTTCAAAGTTTATTACGGAGAACTTCCAGAGCGAAGATATTTATTTTTGTACGTAGATAATTTGCAGCAAACAGAATTAGTATTAAACGTTTGTGCTAGTCAGCTACAACTTCAATCTCTAATATAATACATATACGAAATATAAAATGTTCGGCAAAAAACAAAAATATCAGAAGCAACAGAAACAGAATATTTATTGAAGGCACTTCAAAAAGATTGAACGATTACGACAATGTGCATCGGAACCGTTTTTAGCTTTAGGGTAGGCGAAACTCAAGCTTTTGAGCACTTGTCACACTGGTAACTTTTCAGCTTCTTGACTTCGCTTTTCTTAAGGCCAACGCAGATCAAATGGAACCATTTCAAGCAATCTGATTCGCATTGCACCCAATTGACCTCTTTGCCTGCGATATCACGAACGAAACATACATATAAACGCCCTCAACGAATGTCACATAGAATTATGGCCACATAGAATTATGACACTAACCTGCAGGTTGCCGACATTCAATAGCAGCACAATCTTCATCGTATTCTTGTACTCTAGATTTCTTGGGACTTGGATTGACTGTAACCACATTCTGAAATTTGCCACATGTTGATCAGAAACATTTCTAGAAGAAAACAGCAAAACATAAAGCACAGGTCTTGCCGAGCATCTTACCTTCCGCTTCTCCGGAATTCCTGAGGTCAAATGTGAACCTGCCGGGCTCCGAGCGATGGATTTTCTCACAGTGTTATAATTTCGTTTTCCTGCCACCGCATTCAGAATTTGGCTCCGAATGAGCTGTAACAGCAAATTCAGGGACAGATAAGAGCTTTGTAAATTGTAAGGTACATTAGTAGTTGGTATTGAAACCATACTTTGAGATCCTTTTTGGCATAAAACTCATGATTATACGCACTATAAACTTTCCAAAGCTTAGCTGTTTCTTCAAACGTGATTTCCATCAAACCACCTTCAATTAAGAGATTTTCCAGGATCTCCACTGTGGTGGAAGACAGTTCCAGAAATTTTGAACCTAAAAATATGAACTGCTGTCAAACAAAAGATTCGATCCTGGCAACTCATTCTCAATTTTGTACCTTCGGTTTCGTCCGAAGAATGCTGTCTTGCATGCAGCTCATCGTAACATTTGAGCATATCCTCCTGACTCATAAGCATTCTGGCATCATCCATCCATTTCATTGCTCGGTTCACCAATAATGTAAGAATTTCGCCTTCATATAACTTCACGGGCAGCTCATGTAACGTCTCAAGGAGATCCACGATAGTTTCAAGCTTGGGTCTTCTCGATCGGCAGCACACAGGGCAAATGTACTGTATAACACCCGCCGAAATTTGTTCGCAAACCATTGCTAAAGAAGTTATTCCATCCTCATCACCCAAGTCGAAGATCTTTGGTAATGGAACACATGTGGCTGCAAATAAATGCATGAAGACAGGGTTAGGAACAATAATAACGCATAATGCTAATCTTTTCACGATGTTCGACTTACCATGGAACCAATCGAAACATATCTCACAGCGGATACCAAAATCTTTTGAATCAACGTTACAAATACACTTGAATGTATTCTCTTGCTTTGAAACATTCCTGTTCTTTGCTCTAAGTGACTCCACAAGTTGCTTTTCTTGGGCTCTTGCTCTCTGGAATCAGAAACATCGGTTGAATTTAACAATGTAGACGGACTGAATCCATACCTTCAAAAACTTACGTTGAAAGCTTCATGTAGGACTTTGGAGTTTTGTAAACCACTCTGGTTTATCCCTAATAGCTTTGAGAGTTTCACGGATGTTTCCTTCGCCGGTAAGATTGTATTTCCGCAAGGTTTCTTGTCTTTAGAATAAACGGTTAGAGGTAACATTACCTGCAGGAACAAAACAACATAAGTTTCCCGAAGCAGATCTGAATCCATACTATCAATACAACAACCTCTATTAAAGACCAATTGCTCTTCTTCTTCAGAAAAGCTTTTCCACATTTTGAAATCCATGTCCGAGCGTTTTGCACCTGGTTGCTGAGAATCTTTTGCTGTTTCAAAAACACTGGCAGGGAGTCAGCTGACGCTACGATAGTTTCCAAAGTTTCCAAAAAGGGAAATTCTTTACGATTTTCAAACGCTTTCACTTCATTGACCCATGTGTGGACTTTCGTAGATAGATCTCTTATTGACGGCAAAGACGGCAATGCGATATCCATGTTTCTTCCGTCCTTCAGTAAAGCATCAAGGTCAGCAATGGTTAAATTGGGAGAACTGTGAATTTAAACAGTTCAAAATGTATGGCCATTATCAATTCTACGCTACGCGGATGCTGATAAGATGACAAAATGATTAAAGTTAGACCGTTGAATTAGAATGCCAAAAATAAGGTGGTATCACCTTCTGGTCAGGAACATTTTTGCACGTTCTTCCCAATCTAACAATTTCAGGCGCATTTTCTGCAACTTCATTATTCGCTCATGCGTCAGAGGATCTTTATGAAGCTGCAGTCCTGATTCAATTACTTTGTCCAGATATTCCAAGGTCCATAATCCCCTCATGTCGTCTGCTGCTTCAACGGTATCCAGCCACTTGCAACGACTTAATGCCTGAAAATTATGAGGAAAGGCACATAATTCAAACAGCCTTAAAACAGTTTACAAAGATGAAATAGCACTCACCATTTCCAGGTCTTTCACTTCTGGCAATTCAACTTCGAATGTTTGGCCTTGGCTTAAACAAGATCGTATTTCATCGATACAAGGCTTGTTCATGTTCAATAGTCTTGTAGATTCCAACTTAAATACAGAAATAATACGCTGCACATAAGAAATATAGCCTACAAGTGAACATCCAAAACACAAACTACCTGAAAGTCACGAATATTTCCCATAAGCTCTTTGAGCTTTGGAGTTTCGTCCAGATCAACTGGGAGCATTTCAGCTTTTTCCAATAAAGATTCGATGTCGGTTAAAGCAAACTTGATCTTGTTCTCTCGGTTCCTGCAAACGGTTTTAGTGATCATAGAGTTATTGCGATAATGCAATTATTTTGTAGGTCATACCTGGTTCTTATTTGTCCAACCAACACCGACTTTGCTATTTTTGAAATTTTTCTTGCATCATCTAGAACGTCATTTGCAGTCTGCCACAATGAACTTCTAGGATAGTTTCTGACTTCCGCTTCTTCTACCAAAGCTTGTAGAGAGTTAAGACCTACAGAACATGCATGTTAACTGTGAACTAATTATTCACTTTCGAACTTTATTGAAGTAACGGTTTACCGCACTTACTTTTTGATTCACTGCGTGCATTTCCATCAACCAATGCAGTTACTTCAGTCAACCATGTCTCATAACTCTTAATTCGTGACTGCAGGTTAGTTAACAACCCTGGAAGTTCATCAAGTGTATACCGGAACCTAAAATACGAAAAGGTCAGCATTATGCATTTGACAGTATGAAGCGGTCAGTCAATCACTCGAATATAAAAGACATACTTCATCACATGTGAACTTGGTGGGCACGCACAAAGATGCTGAAAATGTCGGAGACAAACTAACTTGTCTGTACAAGAACATGTGATGGCCGATAAATAGCAGGTTGTCTTGCAAAAATCACAAATCCTCTCGTCATCTGGTAACACTTCGAAAGATGCTCTGACGGCATCTTTTGTTCCCCATTCAAGAACCTCAGCCCGCAATGCTGTAGAAATACGATCAGATAGAAAACTAATGCCCGAATTATTTGGCCAATGTCTGTGGTGCAACAGATACTCACCCTTCTCAGTTTCAAACATGGAGACCAAATCTCGATAAGTAGCAACAGCTATCACTAGGTCTAAGTTCTGCGGCTCTGCTCCCATCTTGCACACCAGCTCGTCATGAGAAAAAACACAGTAGCGATGAAGACTTGAGTAGTGACTTACGCAATCCCGTCCCATAGCCAGCTGCATCAAGTACAAAATGGAATCCATAGTTAATGCTTTCTGTTTCAATTCAGTGTTCGTAGGCTTACCCAATCTGCAGGAGCAAAATTGACCGCTTCTGCAAAATTGTATCCCTGGTTAAATCCGGCATGGTACGCTCTGGGGAAAGTTATCACAAATTCTCCCGCCTTTTGATCGGTCCGAAAGACCGGAACATCTTAAATATTCATAGAATCCTGTTAAATGATACCACTAAAAAATATACTATGCAAAACTCTTATTAACCATACCCATATCCATCAGAATATTCGGGTTCATTATGGTTACAAGCTGATGCAAAAGGTCAGGTTGGGATTGAAATAATTCAGGCGCAGCACTTTTCATAGCCTCCTCGAACACATCAGCCTCAGATCCTGGTACACCGTACCACGTTTTTGGCTCTCCCCTATGACGAAACAATTGAAGTTAGTTGTAACAGAAAATAGCATACGGTGACCAGTTTCTTAAAATGTCTACCAATGCAAGTAGTTGATCGAGTAGCTCCAGTGATCTTCATTATGCCAGCAGAACGTCGCAAAACACATTCCTACGTACATCCAAGGAACTTTCATACCGGAAATGTCTGCGTTGATGTGACCAAGAACCGAGTTCGGAAGAATCGGTATGTTATTGAGATTCCATTTGCTGTGTATGTACTTTTCATCTTCAGGTACAAAGCTATTAGATTTCTCAGTGGGGAAGCCCGATCCATGGTCCATAGTGTGCAAGTCAGCTCCATATTCAACCGTCACATCTTCATCAATAGAAGATACAATCCGCCAAAACTCTTTTTCGACAACTTCGGTGCTTATTTTCTGCGTTAAAATGCAATTAACTTAAACCGCTTGACCCAAGTTTGGTCTGCAAAAACCGACGCAAAACATATACTACAGCTTACATGTACTGGCATGTTAAAATATTCCGACTTGAACGTGTCAGCCATTTCTCCGAACTGCTGAAGTGTGTACTCTCTTTGAGCTTGTTCAAACCCAAACGCTTCCGAGGGTTTACAAACTTCTTCAGCTACGCAGTGGGGGCAACGCCATTCTCCTGTAGTGAATAAAAATGTAATTTCACTCCTTGTTGAAATATCATGCACCGCTTACTGAACCTTAAATAATTAAACTGACCTTTAGGAACCTCTTCCAGTGGTGGAGAAAGGCAATAAGTGTGATAGCTGTCGTCACAACCGTCACAGAGCAACATCCAGTCGTCTCCATCTCCCTTTCGACAAATGCGACATACGTACTTGGCCAACTACAAAGGGAAGGTATACGATTGTTACGATTTCTACACCAATATTTTTAGCCAATTCACATCAATTTCAATGCATTCATTCTCCATTCAGTCTCACATATGTTCATCTCTGATAATGTACCCAAGGAAATTCAAGAAGGAACAGGGGGATTCAAACGAAGAAAGTAAATGAGAATACAACAACACGAATGGTTTTTCAAGGGAAATAGCACGCACACACATTCGAACTGGTTTGATGCTATAACGGCAATTACCGGGTCTTGGTAATTTTGCAAAGGTGGAAGAGTTCCACCAAATGCTTCCGAAAGATGCTCCATTTGTCTATTATGGCTCTCCATCTTCGGACCCGCGCCGTAAAATAGCAATCTCCGTAATTCCCCGGAAGTGGCCCCCCCTTTGCGGGACTTGCTCATACCCTTGTGATCAATCTAAAGGGTTTTCGCGTAAAGTTATAAAAGAGCTATTTCAGACAATTATAAAGATCGAGAAACAATGAACGGAAAATGACAAGAAAAAGATCCCGAAACCTCCTAACACGCCTTATCTAGTTCTTAAACATTCGAACCTCCGACTTACGCTTACTGTGCTGCTTCCGGATTTGCCCACAAGATTTTTGCTATTTTTCGATGAATGAGCTCTAGACTCTTCCCTTCCAGGCACCTCATGTTCCTTTAAGCAAAACAGACATATTCGTCATTTTTTGAGTCAAAGAAAGAAAACTGGGCTTCAGTGAGTCATACCTCGACAACTTTAAAATTGTTTTTCGATTTTTGAAAAACATCAAAAGGGTACAAGATCTTTTCATAATGTGTGCGCAGAAGAGAGCCATATGATTTTCCAGCAGCATATCCGATTCTGGAAGAAACTCGGTTCCACTTTTTATCTGTGTTCAGCTTCTCAAAACCACCTGGAACATTGAAACTCAAGTCATATAATTGCATCAAATATTCGTTTTCCTTCCAGTTTAATATTAGTACCTTCGTTCTGCACAAGCTTGTGTAAACTATACAAATCAAGTGCTTTCTTCTCTATCCTGGGGATCTTTAATGAAGACCCTTGCAACTCCCAGAACTTGGCAATCTGATCCAAAAAATTCAGCTTAATTCGGGTTTTCGCCTGTAAATGAAAAAGTGAATGGAGTCATTTAGGAGTCAAAATAAGGCAAAGACGGTAAGCTGGTCAGTTTGAGAAACAGACCTCGAGCTCATTAAGGCGCTGAATGCGTGGGGTGAACCGAAAGTTATCCACATCAACTGCGAATGGCGGTTGCCAATCCTAGACAGAATAAAGAGTTAATACATTTCTTGTCAACTACTTCTAGTGCACCTTGACTCATCACGCATACCTTTGGCGGACAAATTCTGCAGATACCCGCTTTTTCCGCAATTGGTCTAATTTTATTCAAGTACGCAAGAGGATCGTCGAATTCTTCTGCTGTTGGATAGAACACAGGAGCCTCTTGTGGACGAACAAATCCAGCGCCGGCGGTAGAGCTAAAATTGAATCATTCGCACGCTCCTTCAGAAAAATTTAAAGAAAAGCGAGTGTGACCTCTGAGACTGTAAGTAACATACCCTTTTTTAATGGAAGACGGAAGTCCCGTCCCGTCTTCCAACCCGCCGGTAACCATGGTCGCTGATGTCATTTTATTTCAGGAACCTGCCAATACCAACCAAATACCAACACTGCTTCACCCGAAGGGTAGATCGCTACGAAGCCATACTTGGATAGAAACCGCAATCACCGATACTCACATTGAAAATTCGATCAAGTAAGCCACTACAAATTATCCGTTTGGTGTTGAATGAATTATCTTTCAGCACAAAAACCGACGAACCCTACTGTTAGAGTTGAAATGATCTGGGGAAAATAGTTATCAATTTCATTCGACTTCAAACAATTTTTGTTTATCCTGATGCAACTAGGCCATAGATACTCCCAATTGCTTGTACGGAACTGTAGAACACTTTTCACACCAATTCTTTACGAATGATTCCAGTTTGGTCCCTTCCGACAGATAGAGGATAAATTAAACATTTACTTTTAGAGTTCCCGTAATTCCAACATAATATTACTACGAGCGGAAGTCCACGAAACTTTCATTAATAACATATGAAACTGAAGTGCATCCCCCACCATGAGAACCTATGACGTACACAATACAATGAATATCCATGTAGCCAAAATCTTATTTCGTATGTACATACGCACATCTCGGCATTAGAAGAAGTCAGCATATATTTGGCTACAGTTGCTATAGGGGAACAATCATCACGCTTACCAAACCAACCATTATACTCGCTATCTCAAGCTCTTTCCTTAAAACGTTTGCTGTTTTGTGAGGGATTTTAACAATGTTTGTTCAGGTGTTGCCGAATTTCGGAAGTAACTAACTAATTGCCGCGAATGGACTCACAATCATTCAATAGCGTTAAAACTCCACCCTTCGGGCATTTCGCCCATGGGTAATACAACCATTTAATAGCTAGGAGTTAGGAGGACCAATTATTATAGGCTTGAAACTTTGAAACGGCTGAACGATGGATGAGGATGAAGAAGCCAAATTAAAAGAATGAAAAAGGAAGGTTTCCGAACGGTCACATTCGACTGAAAAAGATGACAGATGATTTAATACTAGTAAAGTCGAAAATGCATGAAAAGATACATCATGATCATATCATAATTTACAGTAACAGGGTTGGGGTTGTTGCAAAAGTCTGGCTGAAAAGTCCCGGCTAACTAAAGAACAACAAACGAAGCCATCAGTAGAACAGGGAAAAACGCTAGATTTTTGAACCGATGTGCTTCAGTCAGCGCTCTATCCTGTGGTTTGGATCAGATAGTTGAGCAGTCGGTTTCTGTGTTCACCTATAAAATTCTTGGCATGGCCTTTAGCAGTAACATTAGCCATATGTATTTATCCATCGTCGGTCAGTCATATGAACTGAAACAATCAAAGAGACTTATACAATTATATAACAAAAGAAACATCCCTTATACAGCAATTTTTTGAATATCATTACTTCCGATGGATTTCTAAGAGTGAAAAGAAATGACGGATGCGTGAAGAGTTTTTGCTTTATGGTGAAATTTCACGCTGAATAGTTAACAAACTTTACAAGTAGTAGAAACTAATTCAATACCGAAGTACACTACTCACACTTTTCATACACAGCAACTGCGGGTTTCTCTTTCTCACGTTCACAGCCACAGTCACAAGCTACAGTCAAATGTTAAACTAAACACCCTATTAACAGTAATTTAGCATTAAAAAGGCTATCTATTCAATATATAAGATTCAATTGAATACAAAACCCTACCCTTCCTGCTTCAGTATCTTCAATTTTACGAAAATCTTACTTCTCCTGTGTGCTTAGCAATGTGCCTTTTATAATCGAGATAAACTTCAAAGGATTCTCTACATTTTATACATTTATATTGATAAGAATCATAATATTTGCTCCTAAACTTGCAGACCATTACGTGTGACAAAAGTTTTTCGTTAGATAAAAACACCGTTTCACAGTGAGTGCAAGTGAATCCACCGTCTTGAACCATTCCGCCATTCGTGGACTCTGAAGAGGTTCGGGTATTAGATACGGAGTGCTCCTCGGCAGGGTCACATCTTTGCAGTGCATCTGAACCTTCCTTATTTCTTGATCTGTTCCCACGGCATCTTTTTGGTCCTCGCGACTTGCCTGATGATTCAGCTGTTCTTTCGCGTTTCGAGTTGCCGAAGTTAATTTCATTCTGGGTAGTAGTAGTGGATGTAATGCTTCCACAGGAAGCTTGGTATTTCACTTTTCTAGTTGGTGGTTCAAAAATTGTAGATTCGTTGGTGGAGCTGCTTGGCGCGATTGAATCATTGCTACAGATGCAAAACTTCGAGTGGTCAATGTAAGCTGCAGCATTATCGAATCTTCCTTTGCACTTCCAGCAAAAGTAGTCAACATTTTCTGTCCGTTCGTTTGATGAATGCCCCAATGACACCTTTTGCTCGCAACGGTTCCAACCCGTATCTACGTCTTGTTTTGCTGGATGATTACCGGTTTGAGAAGGATAATACTCTGAATTAGAAGCGTTTGACAGTGCGTAAGCAGAACGTTGATTGATAACTTGTACGTTCATCATCTGAGCTTGATTCACCGCTGGAGGTCCAAAACTGTAGGCATGGCTCTGAGACTGGTTTGGCACGACAACGTAATACTCGACCGGTGTGCTATAGTTGCTGGCGCTGGCAGAATGGTTGTGATTTGGTAAAGTATTGGGATTCTGGTATGCCTGATACCAGCTATTTCCATGCTGCTGACCGGAAGAATTGTAGCCATTTTGAGATTGGCGCTTCATATCGGAATTTCTAAAACAATCATAAAAATATTACAGATTCAGACATTCGGCATTTGAAGCAAATATTCCGAGTCCTTCGCTGTTGAAGGACTGTGAAAAGCGTGTATACCTGGATTCCGAAATACCACCTACAGTATATAGCCTTTCACTAGACGAAGGAGTGTAAGGATTGCCGTTCAATTCGTCTCGATACTCAGGGTGCTCATTAACCTGGTGACAAAAGAGTTCCAGCTTATCCCGATGAGCTTGCTGACAGTACTTGCAAAACCAACACCCGTCACTTTCAAATTTCTGGTCCATTCTGAGGGTGTTTTGTAGATTCGTCCCTTCTAGGGTGAACGAAAGCTTCTTTCACGAGCATCACGCCTACTTGAGTTGAGACATGTTAATATTCCACAGCAAAGATTGGGTATGCATTAAATAAACCAAGAATTCCTTCAGAGACGCGAAGCTTCTGGATGATAATTCAACCAATTTTGAATTTCTCGTTTGAGCGTAAAAGTTCAAGATTTTCTGTGTTTACATCCACGGGTTTTTTTGAACGGTAGGAAAACACTAGTTAGCGCCGTGGAAGTCAGCAGACACGCTATCACAGAAGAATGCAACTGTTCTAAATCAGGATCACCTTCGTAAAAAACACCATTAGCTGGCTGATCAAATAGCTTAATTGGAATTGAAAGTCAGAGTCCACAAGTATTATTAAAAGGATAATAGTGAAGCTGCCTGATTCCGAAGCTGTTGCCCTGCAAAAATATATCGTGCCTAAGCTGTATGTACTTATACGGCTTAATACTGAATATAAGGGAGACGCAGTCTTATAAGATGTTTCGATTTACCGTAGATCAGGTATATACTAATATACCAGCTGATGTACATACACAAAACAAGACCTATATGTATCTTGCACCCTTGTGCAGATTCAGATGACAGCAACTTTGTAAATAAAAGTAGTCAAAACTTTGTCATTTTCTGGTCATCATCTGTTGCATGATTAGAAATCAATCACTTTCAAACCAAAACAAGTTCGCGTTCAGTTTGCTGATTTGCTCGCGATGACAGTTTTGAAGTGTAAATAATGGATAAACAACTAACTTCCGAGATACGTTTCCGGTTTTTATAACTTTTGTTGTAATTGGTTCTTCTGGATATTTGCCGAAACACTGCCATTTGTTCAACCCTGTTGGTTTTATAGGGGACTTATGAAATATTGAAAGAAAATCTCATGTTATTACGCGGTCGCTGCTGAATCAGCTAAGGCTGTCAGCTAGAGTTGTAGAATAGTCCGGGATGCAAAGATAATAAATTTGAAGATCTCGGTGTGTAACGCTGTAAGTGTAACGTAATGCTCTCCACTCTCAACTCTGACATCAAGCTCCAGAGTTTCAAAAACTGTGCGATTCAGACATGCCGAATCCGTAAGTTATTGAATCGATCATTGATCCAGTAGAGCATCAATTGTATAATTAATATAATCAATCTCTTATTCCAAAATAACAGCACCTTTACTCGTAAAAAGTCATTATCAGGAGCAGGATGTGTCCCTCTGGCAGAATATTTCGTTGTCGTGGGCTACACTTCACCGTCAAGACGTAACTAAAAACTTTCAGAATGGAACGATTGTTGAGCTGTAAGTCGATTCAAACACTCCTTGATTTAATGATTGGTTTTGCATGCAGGAGGAGAATCCACGTGCGGACGAATCATTCAAAGGTTCCCGACAAAAGATTGGGAGGATTTCCCGTTCAAAGACAACATAGAAGACGTATGTGAGAATTAACTTTCAAGTAAACAAATCATTTCATTCATAAGTGCCTTTGACTTATGTAGTTTTGCCAATCAACTGGATGGAATCTGTCTTCGGAAGCCCAAGAACCAAAGTTTTTTCCCTTTGTTCTCTCCGACCATATGGGTAATCGACAATACTGTGGATGTTTAGCCTTCTATGAACCTATTTCCATTTCTCAGGCAGATCTGGAAGATGAGGTAGAGTCAATACGAGTCATCGAAAATCTTACAGTCATGCAGCATCGATTCACCTTGCTGTTTGAATTCTTAGGATGAAGACATCGAGGTTCCATGTGTACCCAACGGACGATCCGAAAGCCACTTTCAACCCGGCTCAGCTCGACACATAATCATGTATGCTCCCAAGTCGCTGGTAATCATATCACGGCTGCCGCACATCGAAGCTTTCAGGGTTAGTTACACAAAATTCACTTTTCTCGATGTTTAGTCTTATTTTTTCACAAGCGATGTTTGTGTTCGAATTTTAGAATTGCTTAGGAGCCATCTATACCGCCCATTTTGAGCAGAAAGACGTTCAACTAGAAACATTGGTTGGAAATTTATTGGGTCATGTCAATGTATGTTTCAAGTTCAAGTGTTGTCTTTGTATCAAAAATCTTGTCGATGTTAATGCAATGTATCGTCTGGTTTGAAGGTTCCTCCGTGCGGTGGGCGACAGTTACGGTTTAGCATTGGCTGTGGAGATTGGCAAATAGTTCAACCACCTGCTAGCTCAAAGATACCGGTTACCAACTGCTTTGTGGCAGATGTCTTCTATATGTTAGGTAACTTGTATTTTTATTCAGTCTTGATAGAATGCTCTTCAATGTGTCTTATATTGTCCATTTGCAATTATCCAGGTATCAACAATGTCCTGTTTCTGTTTTGTGCTGTTATGACAGAGCACAAAATTATCTTCCACTCTAATAGCATTGTTCGACTATACGAAGCTTGCCACGCTTTGAAATCTTTGATGTATCCGTTCGAATTTACGCACACATACGTACCTCACCTTCCTGCTTCAACTCTAGACGTATGTGAATCTCCCACACCATTTATTTATGGAGTGCACTCGTCTCTACGAGCCGAAATCTCCGGATTGGTACGCACAATCAACAATGATTTACAGAAGATTCCGCAGATCTTGATTCTGATTTACTGTTTTTGTTCGTAGGTAGATGTGATTATCGCTGATTTGGATGGCGGTTCTCTAGTCATCCCTGACGGGATTGTTGTCCCAAGTCTTCCTGAAATTGTCGATGCGACTTTGAAGGAACAGCTTTCCATTATTTTACACCCTGAAATTTTGTCAGCAGACTTAGCGTTCCCTCCGCTTGCATTGAAGCCGTCAGTACCATTCGAACTGGACAAGCAAATTAGAGCTTTGTTCCTCAGATTGTTTGCCGTACTCTTCCATGGTTACAGAGAGTGCTTAGTGATCATCCGTATCCATCCAAAGCCTGTCATCAAATTACACAAGGTGAGGATTCTAGCAATAGCTATAGTCTGCCATTGACTGAGGATTTTTATAATCGTACTTTTATTATCTATTACTAGGGGAGATTCCTGAATATGAGAGGGTTCGTTAATGACGAATTTATGAACAAAGTTCTGGACTGCATGTTCTTTGGAGAATTTTTACGCGAACGAGGACCGCCCTGGAGAACATGTGACATCTGGGACGATGTGATTGCTGTATTACCCGATAAAGTAGAAGCTGAAAGAAATGATGCAAAATTGACGTTCACCCATATACGGGTACGGTACTACTCATTCATGGATTATCACAAGAGTGATAAACTATTGTATTTTCAATTAATCTGCAGGAAATCGCAAAAATGTTGGAACAAAATGAAATCCCATGTCCGCAGAATTATACCCAAAAGTTAATAAAACCTCCAGATGGCGCGCATTTACGGGTGCATGCTGTGCCATTTCCAACATTAGATGGAGATTTAGTAGAGGATGTGATGCAGCGTGACATTCCGGAACACTCCACTAGGAGGTTAGGATATTTTTGCTTCTCATTTTATGTTTCAAGAACATGAAAGAATACTTCATGGGGAAATGTCTTGTTACAGTTCGTATTGTGTTCAGAAGCAAGATTTGCCTCGGTTCATCGGTAGTTCCTCAAAGTCGTTGCGTTTATTCGAGAGGTCTCCTGGTGTAATGGACAACTCCGTGAGGCGTTTAGAGGTACACTATCCATTATTCAGTACCTTTTTGGTATGATAGGCAACACAGCTAACAGACAGATTTCGTTG
Organism: Sphaeridia pumilis; assembly: GCA_034698345.1. Taxonomy (NCBI): domain Eukaryota; kingdom Metazoa; phylum Arthropoda; class Collembola; order Symphypleona; family Sminthurididae; genus Sphaeridia; species Sphaeridia pumilis. The sequence goes on from JAQGBJ010000275.1 coordinate 18,220, forward strand.
TTTAACACAGGTTCTTAGAGAATGCGTGTCAAGCATTTTCGACGGCAAAATTTCGGATGCAAGAAAGAGTATTCATGCAGTATTCCGTTCGTTACAATCTTTATCAGCAAAGTTAACGCTCTGCGAGGAATTAAAGAAACACGTTACGGGGAACAAAGCTATATTGGACTCGCACCAGTTCGATATGGTGGTGAAATTGATGCAATGCACTCTGCAGGTACTTCAGTTCTATTTTCTAGTGTTTTTCATGTATTCCATAGTTTTTTAAGAGACAACTTGATTTGAAACTATAGGGCGTGTCCAAAATGGACGAAGGAGAAATAGCTGCGGCTTTACTACCCTTGGCCGCTTCCTTCTGTAGAAAACTTTGCACTGGTGTTATTCAGTTCGCGTTCACGTCAATACAGGTATTGGTTTTGGTTCTAGTCCTGATCTATACAGCATTAGCCATGTACTGTTAGTTCTCTTCTTTGAAAGTGCCGTAATACTATGCTTATCTTCCATTACATTAGGATCATCCGGTTTGGCAAAACCAGCAGTTTTGGGAATCTGCATTCTATAGTGATGCTCAACGAGAAATCAAAGCGTTGTATCTTTCGAAAAATGAAACAAACGTAAGAACGCATCATTAAATACTTCAAACTTTATAAGCTAACATGAATCTTACAGCGTCTAAATTCCCAGTCCTCAGCCTTGGATATCGCGGCCGAACAACTAAAGATGAACTTATCAGAAGGTACGTTCAGATGGAATGAAAATCGGCACATTTATTACGGCGTGACAAGAAATCATTCGATGAACGTTTCTGTAATTCATAATGTAGAACTGACGAACGAATATGCTGTGCACGAAGAGTCGACAATATACAGCCAACTGATTCATTATGCCAACCGTATGGTGTACCTGCTGGTACCCTTGGATATATCGTCTAAACGTAAGAAGATACTCACATACGCTGAAGAGGAACGGTCGAGCAACCTTACAAGGTACTTTATTCATTTGAAGACTAATGCTGCAGTACTTCGTAAGTGAATTAGAACGGATAGCTCTGATGTATTCCCCTTACAGCGTTGCAGAAAGTGACAGCATGGATGCTTCAAGCGCCAAAGTAGATGAACGGGATTCGGCGGAAGAATGCCGTGTGAATGTTATCCGCTTTGTCAACAAGTTTGTCGATCACGTAAGTGTGGGACCATTTTTTCATTTTTTGTTCATGACTAACGGCCTTTGTAAGAAGCGCTATCGATATTTCCCCATAAACATGGGCTTTTGTTCAGATTTAATTTCATTAGACTTTGATTTGTGTCACAGATTTCTAATGAGTGCAGTATAATTTCATCTCATAAGGAAGCCCTCGAGCACATGATTCCTGGAGTGGTGGACATGCACTTCGAGACTTTGGATTCTGTGTGCAGAGAATCAAGGCGGCTTCCTAAGCTACCGAAGGTAAACCGTATTGTGATACATAGGGTTCCAGACTTTCAATGTGGACTTATAACTTTAAAGTTCTCCCTACAGCCCAAAATTCCATCACCAAATCTACTGAACGGAGAAAAATTAATGACGGAAGGTTTACGATCGTACTTGTTAGCCGATGGCAGAGAAGACCCAACTCTTGGCATTGGACCTGCATTATTACCTGCTGAAGGTGTATTATTCGTCACAAATTACCGAGTTGTGTTCAAGGGAACACCTTGTGACCCATTCGGTAAATCAAAATTAAAATTATATGCTCCTGAACAGGGTAATGCAAAAAATGTTGTTCTAACACCATTTTAATACACGCACTGTTTCTAGCAAATGATTTGGTTACAATCCGATCGTTTCCTGTCGCTTCGTTGACTAAAGAAAAGCGAATAACCATTGATCGGGAAGTACAGCTTGGGCAAACGTTATTGGAAGGTCTTCAGTTGCGCTCAGCCACGTTTCAGGTAATCAATTTTTCTGTCGGTAAAGAACTCTTGCAGTGTTTTTAGAGTTTGGTATTTACTTTACAGCTGATGCGCATTGCCTTTGATGAGGATGTTTCCTCCGAATCAATCGAAATGCTGAGGAAAACACTTAATCGACTACGACACCCACACTCGATAACATCGTATTTTTCATTTGTTGAAGAAGCAGTGATTTCCCCACAGTTGCTGACGCACAAAGATAAAACGAGTAGCCTACGGTGAGTATCGAACAAAGATTCAAGTTTGCATATAGAAATGCAGCATCATGAACAACTTCTTGAATTTCGCAGCGGCTTTGCGAAAAAAACGTTCATGCGCACAGCAAAAAAGGTTGGTATAAAAGGAAAGTACTCTGAAAAGCAAAAATATGGAGATGGTGCCCCGTGGGGAAACGGAACTCTGCAAATCAGGAACGGGACTTTGGAAAGGCCAGCATTTGGAGCCAAAGATGACGACGCGAGCGAAAGTAAGTTTGTCGTGTCAGAATTGAAGTTGATACAAAATCTAAAAAATTACTTAATCATTGGTTTATAGATGGCTCTCTGGGATTCAACGCAGATGGTAATATCTTGTTTTACTATATCCATATGTGTCAGTTAACTTACGAATATTTGCTGTTGTTGGGGTTTTGTAGCTGACAACATTCAATCCCAAGGACCCTTCTCTGGAGTAGATTCGAAACTACTCAGCGCAGCCTTACTCCGGTGTTATTACAAAGACTATCGAAGATTAGGATTGGGGCATCTATTACAATCAACATCAACGTTGTCTGCTTGTCAGGATCTGAATTTGATGAGGATTTCTGCCGCCAATTTGACGTATAGCCTATGTGATACTTACCCCGCCTTGCTTGTGGTACCAACAGCAATCAGCGATGATCATCTTAAAAAAGTTGCCAGGTGTTACAAGAGTAACCGACTTCCCGTGATAGTTTGGAAACATCCGACATTCTCAACTCTGCTGGTCCGTGGGGCGGCTTTTAGCAACAAACGAATGATGAGCATATTAAGGCCAAATACGCACAATTCCGGAGGTAAGAATGATGATTAGAATTCTACAACACAGCTTCTTACGTTTCAGTTTCAGTGTCTTATCGATGGAAACTTTCATTTTTTCAAGTGGGAGCAAATGACCAAGTGACAAATCACGCAGAACAGCACGATATGTATATTCATGGAATTTGCATGTGTACTCCATCTTCTCGTGACCCCAAGCGAGATTCACTCAGCGAACTTCTGCAGCACGCCACAAAAGATCGGTGGTACCGCTTTTCTCAGTTGAGCACAGGCCGATCTAGTCTGCATCGGAACGATCTACCTCAGGCAGTTTCGTCGAAGAAACAGTCATTAACACCTGAACTAGTTCGAAAATCTGCAAGTGCCAAGCTTTCTAAAGCTTTTAATTTTAATACTTTGAGGTTAGTTATCATACACTGGTTAGTCATTGGGATGAACAACAAATTTACAAACAGTTCAAACGTTCCTAGGAATAACAAAACTTACAAAAATATCATGGGAACAAAAACACGGGGAAGCCACCATGCTGATAACACCTTGAAGGGCTCTCCGTCACAGGCTGAGGATGATGATATCTCTGTGAACTATCAGACCAGTGATCGCTCTGTTACTCCCTCTCTGTATGTTTTTGGCAAAAAGTCGCAAGTAAAGGTAATCTGTATATTGTATATGATGTCCGAATCACTAAACTTGGGTCTACTATGTGTTCTAACCTTTATATATGCGTAACAGGGGATCAAAGCCCATGCGAATGACGAAATAGCATACGTCCCTGTGGAACTTCAGGATATTACAGAAATGCGGACTTCATTCAAGCAGCTTATGCGTGCTTGTGTACCCAGTCAATCACTACGAAGTGAAGGCGAAGGGGGTTTTTTGAAGGCCGTGGAAAACACAGGCTGGCTCCAACAGCTTTCAAACTTGCTGGCTTTGGTGCAGAACATAATTGATGTCATTGAGGTTCGCCGAGCATCCGCCATGATCTGTTTAGAAGAAGGATGGGATCTAACAGCACAGGTATGCCAAGTAGAGATTATCGTCGATATATGTAGATCAGAACTAGCAATAGCATTCTTTTTTCAAGGTTTCGAGTCTGAGCCAGCTGTGCATGGACCCTTACTACAGAACGGTTGACGGGTTTCGCACGCTTCTAGAAAAAGAGTGGCTGGGTTTCGGACACAGATTTACTCGAAGGAATAACATAACGAGTATTGACGGTCCTTCTACTGCTTCCACATTCACTCCAGTGTTTTTGCAGTTTTTGGATGCTGTGCACCAGGTACTTGATCTCGTTGATGGATAGATATTCGCTTGAGCAATCAGTAACAAATAAGTCAAAGCGTTGTAATGTTTTATAGCTAATGCGACAGTACCCGTCAGCGTTCGAGTTCAATTTGGCCTTTTTGGAGTCAATAGCATATCACTCGGTTTCAGCCCGGTTCCGCACATTCTTGACCAATAATGAACTTGAGCAAACAAAATTAGAGATGTTGGGAGATTCGGGCAGTCGCTTTGGAAAAACACGGGATGATATTTCGCTAAGTAAGGAAAAATTGTTGCTTTCACGCAACGCATCCTTGATTGTCTATTTACATATTATTTCATAACCTCAGATCGAAATGGTAAGAGTACACCACATCCTCTTGGCGAGAGCGTCTTTGATTACCTAACGGAACATAGCAAGAGGGTCCCGGGCTTCTACAATTTCTGCTTTCGGAAAACTTTAGTGCAGAAGGTCAGCTTGAAACCTACTCTAGTCGATGAGAACGGATATACAAATGGAAATCGACTGCTTGCTCAACCGTCACAAAATTAAATATCATATTTTCAGAGTCTCCAACCAGCTACGCTGAAAAATAACCTTGAAATTTGGGGCTACTATTTAACGGAAACCCTTGGAACAGCACCATTATATGATCTCGAGGTTTTCTCGCTGGATAGCGAAGACGAGCACACGTTTTCGCCAAGGGACCATAGGAAACTTGTTCTAAAAGAGTAAGGCTGTCCAAATGAAAACCTGAGTATTTTGAATATTCGCACAAGATTAAATGTTAACTTTGAATTACTTCAAGGGTGGACGACATTAATTCTACAATTCCTGATGCCTTTTATCATTACTTCAACGAAATTTACCGAATTAAAAATGACGATGAGATGCCGTCCGAAGACTGGAAAGACCTTTGGGAGGAAATAGATCATCATTCAGACGTGATTGCGCAGTAATTAGAAGATTGAGAAATGTTCCTTTAGCGTTAATACTCAGGCGTATATTTTGTTGAGAAGAAGATGATTGGAAAGAGGCTTTATTAAATTATAACTATAGTGGTATCAATGGCGTTGAATGCCTGGAGATTTGTGATAATGATAATACATAAAATGTTAAATTTTCCTTCATCTATAAAAGATGTCTCCCAATTGCCTATTTACGGGCCGAACCACAGCTTTCTGGAAAAAAGTGAAACATTTCTACATGTCGATATTATAGGATACAGTGAAATCATTTATTTTATTTGTCATAACTACTTGTTTCTGAATGTCTGAACAAACGCTGTAAAATATCTTGAGAAATGAAACCTTTTCAGTGTGCAGGGAGCCCAGCACGATTTTTCCTCTTTCTTTGTAAGCATTACATTCCATCCTGTTAAATAGGAGAAAGCTCGTTAGTAAATGAAATAATCTTTGCATTTTAACTTCGAATTACTTCATGACTCACATATGCAGGACCACCTCCTCCTTCAGGGGTAACCCAATTGATATTCTGGGATACATCTTTGATGTCACAAGTCTTGCAATGTATGCAGTTTTGAGCGTTTATCTGCAGACGCATTTTGTTAGCATCTTCAGTAGGGACAAATTCATACACACCTAGATCGAAAAAAATAACTCACAACTTTAAGTGTAATTAATTTGCCAGGAGTAGTTAGAAAAGTTACACACCTGCGGGACAAAAACGTCCTTCGGGGCCATCAAATTCTTTGAGGTTTCGTTCCACAGGCACAGAATCGTCTTTTAAAGTCAAATGAGGCGGTTGATCGTCTTCATGGTTTGTTCCAGTAAGGGCCACAGACGATAACAGGTCGAAACTCAGAACACCGTCAGGCTTCGGATATTCTATAGGTGTTGCTTCAGAAGCTTTCTTCAAAACAGCATGATCCGGGGACCCGTGAGCCAAGGTCCACGGTTCCTTGCCTCTTAATATCCCGTAAAAGATTCCTGTGTACATTAAACCACCGTAGAGACCAAGTGGAGAATGAAATGATGGGCGCACGTTTCGGACTGAGTGAAGTTCTTTCCATATCCAGCTATTCTTGATCTTGTCAGTGTATGAAGTAGGCTCAATCGCTGAAAGATAGCCAAGCCAAAAGTCTTTTGATGGAACTCTGTAGGGATACTTGGCATAAAACTTTGAGCTAACTTACGTTCCTGATTGGTATTTTCCTTGAGCGCTTCTACGATACTTTCAGCAGCCAGCATGCCACTTTTCATGGCATTATGAGTCCCTTTAATCTTTGGCACGTTCAAGAAACCCGCAGAACAGCCAATAAGGCAGCCACCAGGAAAAGTTAGCTTTGGAATAGCTTGGAACCCTCCTTCATTCAAAGCACGAGCACCGTAAGCAACTCTGCACAAAATGATGTATATTATAAGTACACAGATCACCTTTTGACATTTCTACAGAGTAAAAAGCGAGGAGACCCTTACCTCGTTCCGCCCTCTAAGATTTTGCTGACCGAAGGATGGTGTTTCCATCGTTGGAATTCTTTGAACGGATGCAAGTAAGGGTTTGCATAATCCAGCCCGATAACATAACCAAGAGCAATTAAAGGACTTTCATCTTGCAGATGATACATAAATGAGCCTCCGTAAGTGTTTTTGTCTAAAGGCCATCCGACACTATGAACTACGCGTCCTGGTTTGTGATTCTCGGGCTTTATATGCCACAACTCCTTCAAGCCGATTCCATATGACTGAGGATTTGAGTCCGAGCGAAGGCCAAATTTGCGAATCAATGTCTTAGTCAAATGTCCATGGCATCCTTCAGCAAAAATTGTAGCCTTTGTGTGGAATTCCATTCCTCTTTCAAAATTTGGCTATAATGACGGAAAATAAAGAGAACTCTTGACTACTGTCGTACTGACTGGAAAGCTCGATTGATCGTTACTTACTTTAGGAGAACCGTCTTTGCCTATGCCCACATCATTTGTAGCGATTCCGCTTACTCTGCCCTTGTCGTCATATAGAACTTCGGCAGCGGCGTAACCGGGATAAATTTCTACTCCGAGAGATTCCGCTTGCTCCCCTAACCATCTTACGAAGTGCCCGAGACGAACAACATAATTTCCATGGTTGTGCAGAGGTATTCCGGGAGGAATAGGTATGTTAAAAGCTGATTTCTCGGTAAGGAAGGTGAAGACATCATCTGTAACGGGTGTGTTCAAAGGAGCTTGTTTTTCCCTCCAATCGGGAATCAATTCTTCCAAAGCTGTTGGTTGAATGACAGCTCCCGATAGAATGTGACCACCGACTTCAGCTGCCTTTTCCAAGACGCAGACACGAAGGTCCAAATTATGTTCTTGACACATCTGTTTGATGCGTATGGCTGCTGATAGTCCAGCTGGTCCTGCTCCAACGATCACCACATCGGCTTCATCGGCGACCCGTTCCATATTGACTCCTGGAAAACAAAACTTGTTTATACAAACAGAATCAGCCGTCCAAGCTCTCAGAAATATACCACATTACCCACCTTCCCATCGTGGGTCCTTGTCTCTGGGGTGTATCGTATAATGGGTTGTAATTTTCTTAGGAACAGCACCAGTGGAAAGGCAACGTCCATGCTGTACCAGTGCCCACGCAGAATTTCTTCCTGGAACTTGGAAAACACACAACAGCAGATATTTTCATACTGCAGTAATGGACAAAGTCAATTTAACTCGAAACTTTTGAATCGATACTTACTGCCAGTGAGAAACCGCTGGAAAATGGATGACATTTCAGTTGTCCGCAGGGCAAATTATTCAAAAAATGGATGTAGAACAGCTGATTGTCCCGATCACGTCCAGATGAAAGGCATTTCTATAATTCAAGGGATGTGATTTCAAGTGTCGATTTCGGAAGTTTTCGTTTCAAGTACCACGACCGTATCCGTAAGAAAATGTCAAGCCGAAATGCAGTTGTAAAGACCAGTGTTTGACACAAAAATGCCGTAAATGAAAGTCAAAACAAAGTGGAGATGATTGTTACGCATGAAACGTATGACAGGTGGACGGAGAGACAAGAGTCCAAAGATCTCTCTCGCAAGGCAAAATGTTCCTGATATGTTTGTATACACAGGTCTTCAAAAATTCGGATTTCCCGCTACCGCTTTTCTATGCTCAGTCTGCAGGAATCAAAATGTACTTTATGCCCACATATATGCTGCTGTATTAAGTATTAACTGGAATCGAACTTTGAACTTTACATTAAATACAAATGCGAAATGCATCTCATGTTTTGCGGTGTGCAACGACTTTTGCATAGGTTGGTGCACAAAAAATATCGAATTCCCGGCTATACTTTTCCTTATTTCACGCTTCTACATTGCCTCGCTGCCTGCTTTGTAACAATCATGCATTACCTGATCTTACTGTGTGTGCGTTTTTAAAGCAACTCTCAGTTGAGCTTATTAAGCTTTCTCGTAAATAAATATCCTTCATGACCCACTCACGATTAAATATGAGCAAAACTAACTAGGAATTCGGAGGGAAACTTGGGCTTGAGACTCATAGTCGCAGCGATCATGTTTCATTGTTGAGTTGTAAGGGAAACAGCAGAGAAAGCAACGTATAGCATCTTCAGTTTATTTGTGTCTCTCTCTCATGATGTTCTGTAGTTTTCCCCTCCTCTCACTTAACAAGGTTGAAGTTAACAAAGCGGTATTTGCGTTCACAGATGTTGTAACAAAATTGGAATTAATGTAACCATTGAGTTTTGTTGTTGACGGTCTGCTGGCACTGAAATTAGATAAAACTCAACCGAATGCTGCGACCAACAGTACTGAAGCTGAAGTCCTCGAAGACAAACGGTGAATAGACAAAGATGAAGTGTTCGAACAAGGAGCCAAGCATTAACGGGTAGATGGCGCTCAATCTTGGGATTCTGGGTAAGGTCCGGCCATGAGTTTCTTCAAGAAGGCTGTAAAATTCATAAGAAACGGTCAAATCTCAGCTTCAAAGCCAGCAAGCTTTCACCCGCAATTTTCTCTAGAAGGACTCATAACAAATTCAAAACTCGACTTACGAGCATAAGGAATGAACCCTTCCTCATCCTCAGCCTCGCAGCAGGCCTTGATGATGTCTTCGGCTTCCGAACCGTCTAATCTCTCACCTGCATTCATAGAAGTAATCAAGAAGCGTTAAACAGAGTCACGATTTATAAAACACATGTTTGTAGCATTCCAGTTTCCTGGCTGAATTGCTGAATTACCCAGGGATTGCAAGATGTGACTGAGTTCGGCAACCATCATTTTGCCGTCTCCGGCCTTGTCGTACAACTTCAAGCACTCGAGGAAGTCGTCGACGTTTCCAACATCCTTGTCTTTCTTCACTTGGCTGAAGATGGGAAGGAATTCATCAACCTTGAGTTTCTTCTCGTCTGTGAAACATTTCATGATTAGCCTTAAATGGGTATTTCACCAAAAAGCATCCATTGTCGGCCATGCAATTTGCAATTGCCGATGGTTTAAGATGAATTCTCCACTTACTCTTCTTCTTGGTTCCTCCAACTTTCTCTACCAACTTTTGGGTTGGGTTGAGGTTAAGAGCACGGAGAACGTCACCGATGTAGAAGGCATCGACTTGCTCATTTCCTTCAAAGTCGTAGATCGAGAAAGCAAACTTTGCTCCTGCGAAGAGAGAAAATGTTAATTTTAGTTCACAACAACCGTTGACTAACGTCCTATATACTTTTGCTACTTGTGAGCTTTGGCCTTCTCTTAAAGTTGGAATACTGCCAAAAATGTTCTCTGACATAGTAGTCCAAAAAAGGAAAACGCAAGTCTAAATTTAAACCAAGCAAGCGCCGTCTTCTCCTTTTTGTAGTGTAAGAAATACCAACTGAATCTGTCCAATCTTCAAGATTCGCACTTGCCGAGTTACTGCTAGATTCGCCCTTGTATTTAATTTCATTTCCTACGTTAAGCAGCGTGTGCACTATTTGGTAATGGCAAAGAGCAAACGAACAAGTACTTACTTTCGATGTCACGAGCGCTCAAATCAGTTGCCTGTTGGATAACCAAAACATTCGGGAATTAAAATTTTTACATCACTGTGAAATTGCTTTTCAGTTGTTAGAAATTGGCTTGATTTGCGGCATAATATGTTTGCCGTATATTCTGCTGCCGCAAATAAATTTTCAAGGAAATTGAAGGGGGATTAGCGGTAGTAACAGCACGGAGTTGAAGCTAAAGGTTCACTATAAAAACCACTGCTTTGAAGCGTCCGTTGTACTTTCTCTCGCTACCAAGTTGATGAAGGGGTGAAACAGTTTGCCGAGAAGATTTTTCACACAATACGAAAAACTTGCGGTCGCGTTTTCAAAATTTTGAACAAGGCACTTACCATTGTGATGTATAGGTTTTGAAGTCGTCACACAAGAACTCTACAGCTGCGAGCTGAAGGAAAAGAACACGAGCAAATGATGCTGGCAACTAAATGTGGCGACGGTCTGAACGCCTCTAGTAATAGAGTCAAACTAACGACAGCTTCCGACCTGACGAACAAAGACGATACGAGCTCAGCCCACTTTCGGCATTTTAAATTAGAAACGCATACCCTGGCAACTAACCCAAGAACCAGGTCACTCCGTCATTTAGCCGAGTTGCGGTTAATTTTAGAATCTTTCCCCCGAAACTTGAACAACCCGCTACGGTTTCTTCTTGTGTCGCCATTCTTTTGCAACTTCTCCTTACTTCCAAGTTCCTGCCACCAGTCATCTCAACCGTCTTTTTCGCCTTCAATGGGCTCCATGCCCCAAACGCTTCGGATTTGAATCAGAAACAAGGTAAACTGCGTATAGCTTGTACGTCGAGATAGGTCAATTCTTTGCTCGGCTTTTGCCATCACGGTACAGCACCATATACACTCAAGCTTTACTACAAAGCGGAAACTATGGGGATGACACAGACCTAGCCAAGGATACCAGTTATCCACCAGTACTGCAAATCCGGATTCGCAGGATATGTGAAAAACTCAAGTTGAGAGAACAACATATTTCAGCGACCATCCACACACTTGGGCATTGGGATTGGAATGTTTCTGGCAACAAAACAAGGCGAAGCAAGTATCTGTGTGGGCATTAATATAATGTATTTTGTTGATATTTTGAAATCTCCTATTGAGTATCTATTAGCCCTTTGAATATTCGCATGAATCGATGACTTACAAAATCAAGCTGATTATTTTTTTATTAACGCATCTTTCTTATCGGCTAAAACAATGCCCCTTAAGAATGTTCACGAACCGCTATGCCCTACGCTTTCATCAGCAATCGAACGACACGAAAAGTGATTAAGCGTCTCCTGTAAGAGCCATCCTTCAGACCAGGTCTGTCGAATAGCGGAATTTGTCTCCAAAGTTTCCGTATCTACTGGAACAATATGTGGACCTAAAGAACAACGCAAGACTGTAGCTAATTCTTACCTCTTCTGGAGCATAGTTTAACATTATAGTTGCATCACCTGCCATGGAACAGCGAATAAATAACAAAAAACAGGACAGGAAAGCTCTGAGGACTGACGTTGTAGAGGTGGGCCTTTGTTGGTACCTGTGTGAAAATTTGAAAAAACCAACTGTTGCTGCCTGCTGATTGATTTCTGGGAATTGAAGCAAGTGGCATGGCCTACAGAAGACAAAGGTGAAATCGGAGGAAAGCCTGAGGATGGTTAGTGTACGTATTTGCTACTCGCGTTGGGTCAAGTGCGAAATTCAACTGGACCGGTCTTGGACAGGACAGAAGATATTGAGAAGGGTCGAGTTGGTTGGAGACGGATCTGATTAATGATTTTGGAGGGAAGTGTGACGTGATTATGGAGGAAAGAGCAAGTCTGCAAGGAAGGTGGCCGGCGGCTGTGGGAATCGGGAAACGAGAGTTGATAAAAAGTAGATAGGAAGCGAAAGATTCATAATCAGAGTGATTGACCGGGGTTACTACATGCATAAGTAGATGAAGAAGGAGAGGACGAGCGGGAAGAAACTACCTAACTTTATTCATGTTCCATCAATCAAAGATTAAATTCCTCCAGGGAAATGCGGCAAGGAGCCAATTAAATGGGAAAGAACAATTGGATTTGTGTGTGTAGGAAGGTGAACTCGGAGGTGAGTTGGTGCTAAGCCCTAATTAAATGTGGATTCTCAAGCCCATTCCGGATTCCTGGCCGCTCTCGCTCCGGGGCTCTCCATATTCTGAGCGCTTTCACGAGTCCTGCGACCCAGGTAGCATCTTCATAATAAATAAAGTGTACAAATCGGTGAGATTCGAGAGTGGCAGAAGGCCGGCGCGGCGGCTCAACATTGCATGTATCCTAAATAACGACCAATTACCGCGTAAATCGCGCATATAAATACAGTATATATAGATCCTCCCGCCCCATAACAATGCATTGTGTGAAAATTCCGCCAGATTATCCGAACTAATTTGCACACTCGTAAATCCTGTTTTGTTTTCCTTTGGCAGCGCAGGGGCTGTCGCCCGCTTCGCACAAAGGCATTGCGTGACTCTCGCCGACTCGGACACAGGTCAAAACGTCTTCAGTTTTAACTAACTAACCTTTCCTCTTCAATTTCGCTCAACTTCGTTTCTTCAAGTTCACATTTCCCACCTTGTCGCATGTTATTTGATTTTGTTTTTCGCCAAAGACACCAGCAGTAAATCTCGCGCTCCTCGAGTCAATCATTCTCAACTTCGCAACACTGCCAACCCTTGAGGCTTCAAACAGGTCTTATTTGGCCAAGGTTCAGCGCATGCCGTGCCCCGTGCCTCCCGTCCATCTCACGGGATTCAAGCTCGCATACTCGCTCAGCTTAACAACCTCAAAGTTTCTACATTTTTAATAAAACACATACGCTTTGACTTCTTTCCCTAATGCTGCTGCAGAGTCAAGTTTCTATTTATATTCAGTCAGTTTCAGCTCTCGCCGGTCCCGTCGTTGCTTTCTGCAAATTCCTGGGACCTTTGCCGAATTCCGCGTGCATGCCAGCCAATATCGGTGAGCATAATTTACAATGAATCTCCGCAATTCATCGAGTTGACGAACATTAATGCCTAGCAACAATATGTTTGATGACTGTTGAAAAATACAATTTCCTTGTTTTATCACGTCATGTTCATGTGTGTCTTGAAATCAACAAAAATTAAAATTGCTTTCGGAAGGACAACCTTGAAAGTCGATGATGATTTTAACTCTAAAAACGCAGGTTACAAGCTCGGAAATTGTCCGTCAACACAGAATTGCATCATTGGGTTTGTTTTGTTTTGGCAATGAAGTTGATCACTACAAGAATACATGATTAAGTTAGTTCTGACTACGAGTGATGATGACTTGATCCGATCACGACGTCATCGTAAAGATGTGTTGAAAACATGGAGGTTTTGGTGAATACGAACGAAACATAACAACAACAAAACAATGTCCGCTCTTGATGAAGAAGCAACAAAATTAATACTAGCGAAATTTGGAAAACAAGGAATTGCATCATGCATGTGTATAAGAATGCGCGAGTGATGTCACCGCGAATGTTATTCTGTAAATGAATTTGATGCGAAAACAATGCAGGAAATTGAGTGAACGAACATGTTGATGCGCTGTTGTAGGGATCGTGAAATGATGTCAGGACAAATTATTACGTGTTTTTGGCGCTTGCTTGCGTCACTGGTTCTGCCTGCACCTTGACATGACGGGCAGCCATAGTCATGGATGGCAACAATGTTAGTCAGCTGGAGTCTGCCAAGCAAAAATCACCGAGACCAGGTGAGTCCTAACTCATCTGTTAATTGGATTTTGGCAAAAACAACAACAGGAAGAGAATTTGGTTGAATCTATGGTGACTGTTGCCTTCTACAAAAGCGTGACTGTGTGGAAGGGATTAACAATAAATCAAGAATGAAATCATCAAATGGCACTGGCGCTGCGCTCTAGCTGACTGAGCCCTCTACAGCCCTGCTAGGACGAAGGAATGGACGAAACTCGGGCATGCTGAAAAGCTGTTTTCATGTTAAATATCTGATGATGAACTAATTTCAGTCCAATTTCGGGTGGCGATGGTGAATGTAATGATGCGAAAAGGTGACAGAACTGTGACTGACCTAACGTAACCGTTTGTGGAGAAGGTTTGCAGTTTGTGGATTGTCAACTGCGGATAAATAATAGGGAATCAGTGTTTGGGAAGAGACAAAAGAGGTGGCTCGGTACTGAAGCGGATGCATGTGGTGCGAAAGAGGTGACCGAAACTTGATCGGGAGATGAGATGAGATTATTTATCTTTTGCAAATAAGGCTTAGTGGCCGCAATGAGTGGTCATCATCGTCATTTGAGAAGATCTTCCTCTGGCTGTATTGCATAATTAATGGGGCTGAACACAGGTGGGTCGCTGACGCGTGTTTAAGCGTTTCCATCATTCCGTAAATAAGTTGCTTCTTTTTTTCAAGTTCACCGAGACAAAGGAGTCGTGAATTGGTAGGTGGTCAGTTTATTAATTTTACATGAGAGCTTCATGTAACTTCTTGGAATTCCAAGATGCCTCCAAGCGCCTCCATTGACTTACGACATGAGAAACGGTACCAGAGGAAAGGGCGACTTATTTGCAATTTTAGCAGCATGTGGGAGCGAGAACGACCGGTGAAGTGTCACAGCGACAGTGTCGTCCCAGTCACAACATGACGACACTCGCAGCCAGTTGCATAGTTAACTAACTCATTTACTCCGATGACGGATAGTCGTCAATAGCCGTGTCGTTCTGGTTACATGGCCATTTGGTGGTGACAAATAAGCAGATAATATAAGCGGATAAATGTTTCAGCTAATAAGATAAATCTGTTGGGACAAAGATTCTCGGTTTCGGGAAGGGCAGAAGTCGACGTGGAAATAAGGAGCGAGACGGGTGACATGAGTAATTGTTTTGCAGAGCTTGAGGAGGGCAAGGCATAATGGCACGACTTGACCACAATCAACAATGACCAGACCAGTTAAATAATAGAACGGTCCGAGAAGAGGTCAGTCAAGAGATCGACATCTTTGTTGGAATTAAGTCATGGTAATGTGGAGATGAACAAGTTGAGCAAGTTGTAATGGCTAATAAGGGTGATGACATGAGCTGGACACAGGAAGAAGCCTCGGAGCGCTAATGAAGATGTGAACCACGACGCTCACTTACCTCGATACCTGAGTGAGTCTCAGGACTCACTGCCTGAGACTGTCCCTGTCCCGCTCACTGAGGGGGTCAGTTATTTGCAAAATCGCAATTTTTTCATTATGCAAGCCTCTCAATCTCGTCTGCCTCCCACACGCTCCTCATGGAAATCCATCCTGCGTACATGTAAGATGATACTAATCTCGCGTAATCACCTATGACCCGACTCCGACTACACATTCAGCCAATTCAGATGCCTCCCATCCACCGCTAATACAAATACATACATCAGCCCTGACTGACCATCATGACCACAATATTCACTCAGGGAATCAAATCAACCACCTTATTAAATGGGCTTCCTGCGGGATCTTCGCCATTCACCTTACTTGGACATCATACCCACTTGGGCTAAATGTGATATTATTAAAACAACACTGCCGATTCTGATTCTGGTCACCATGGCCATGGGGCATCGCCGAGCTTATATATACTTCACTTCATCATTCTCAGACCTCAAACTCGCCCGGACCGCTCGACCTCTCGGATACTCCATAACTACTCCACCTGTCAACATTCACACGCTAAGCACAACAAGTGAATCGTTACAAAACTCCAGTTCCGTGTGAAGTTTCTTTTAGTGTTGATCAACCAAGGAATTAGTGTGATTTTTAGTTTCTGTGCGAGTATTTTCAAGGATTGTGTCAGCCCTGCTCTAGTGTAATCCACAGGCACCAGCGGCACTTTCCCCGCTATAATTGCCATGGGTAAGAAACCTTTTTTGTTCAACTTGACGGGATGCCCCGGAAACCTTAAATTGGCGAATTGGCCTCTACGCGACTTTTCGGAATTTGTTCTACTTTGTCACGTTTCACAAGTCAGTTACCCATTACAGGCTTGAAAATATAACAAAGTTAGCTTACCAAAATGGCCGAAGAACTGTAGCTTGCAAAAACGTTTTCCGAATCTTTCGCCTCATAAGATGAGAACTACGACGGCCACAGTACAAATTACTAACAAACGTTTGTTTCTTTTTCTACAGGGCCCAAAACACTTTTGTGTATTTTCGGAGCGTTGTTGTCGGTGCAGCTTGCACTTGCTCGACAACACGGTAAGAATTCTCATAAAACATCCTTATCTGAGTCGCAGGTTCCTTATATTGACCGTATATTTCTGTGTATGTAGGCAATCGAAGAAATGGCGAGGCAGCGAGAAATGAGTGTACTTCCGAAGGCTTCTTTGCTAATTCGGATGATTGCACAAAGTTTTATCGGTGCGTGGGCAACGGGATGAGCGACTTCATGAAATACGATTTCCAGTGCGGTCCAGGAACAGTTTTTGACGAAGCCATCTCCACATGCAACCACCCATGGGCACTCCCGCCCGGATCCGCCTGTTCCAGTGGATCTTCTCAACAGGGTGAGCTCGAAGGTCAAATGACTGGGGATAACTCGAACGCCGGTATGATGGAAACTTCAGGAAATGGCATGGGCATGGGAGAGACTGGAATGATGGAGTCACAATCTTCCACCTCGACCACTTCAACCTCCACAACCACCTCAACCACCTCGACTACCATGAAACCTCATTCAGGAAACTGCTCTCACCCAGAGCATCAAAAGCCTGCCCAAGGTTCTAACAATAATGGTCAAACCGGAAACGAAGTTGACACTGGCTCCAACAGTGGCTCCGCTCAGACCTCTACTACACAAAGCTCGACCCAGCATGAGACTAGTAACGAATGTACATCCGAAGGATTCCACCCAGACCCATCAGACTGTAAGAAGTTTTTCCGATGCGAGGATATGGGTGATGGTTCCTTCCGTCGCCACGACTTCGAGTGCGGCCCAGGAACTGTTTGGGATGAAGATTTGACCACTTGTAATTATCCTCACGCTATTCGAAAGGACAGTACGTGCTTAGGCGGAAGCTCTCAGTCTGCTGGTTCGGAGATGTCTATGTCAACCACGACCAGTGCTGCAGCTGAAACTACCACAATGATGACCACGCAATCCCCAACAACGACACAACAACCAACAACGACCCAACAACCAACTACAACCCAACAACCAACTACAACCCAACAACCAACAACCACCCAACAGCCAACAACCACCCAACAGCCAACAACCACCCAACAGCCAACTACGACCCAGCAACCAACAACAACTAGTGAGTCTTCTAGTCAGCCACCTGTTGCTCCTTGTAATACAACCACTGAAATGCCCTCCACGACCACCACTGCTTCCCAAACCGAGACTTCTACCGAAACAACCGCATCAACTGGTTCATCTGTAACTGAAAGCGACAACTCCACTCCAGCGTCTGAGTCTTCAAACAGCGGTAACAATACAAACTGCTCGGACTTGGAATGTCCCTCCAGCGGATACTTTGCTCATCCATGTGAGTGTGAAAAGTTCTACCGTTGCGTTGACTTCCGAAATGACGGAAATTACAACATCTTCATGTTCACTTGCGGCCCCGGAACTATCTGGGATGAAGCTTACATGACCTGCAACCACCCCGAAAATGTCTACAAACCGCGATGCAAACAAAACAGTGGCAACGAGACGAGTGCTGCAGGCCCATCATCAACAGAATCGAGCGAGCCAATGGAGATGACAACCGAGCAAATGGCGATGACTTCGATGCCCGCATGCCCCACAATGGTTAGCATGACCGACGGATCCACCACCGAAATGTTCGTATCGTCGACCGTAAGTCTTCTCGATAATTTCTTGATAGCAAGTGCTCTCGAGATTGTCTCAACTGTAATATAATGAAACTTTGATTGTTGACAGGAAATGATGACAACAACAACGACAACGAGCACTACGACTACTACGACCACCACAACACCGAAGACGACGACGACAACGACAACTACCACCACCGAACCGCCGCCAGAATATTTGTTGTCTTGCAGAGGAGGCAGCTCAACATATTTGCGGCCGAATCCCTTCGATTGCACCAAATATTACACATGCGTATGGAACGGCGAAAGCTTCCAAATCAAGATCGTCAAGTGCCCACAAGGACAGCAATTCGTGGAAGAACAGCAAATGTGCGTCGATGAAGGTAAGAAAGTCCATTCAATCAGTCGTGTGGGTTGGGGCTATGAGTTAAAAAACTTTGCTAACATTACAATTTCTAACACGCAGATAAAGCTCCACCTTGCAAGATGAATACCACCGAAGCGCCTCCAACCGCTTCTCCGGCACTGACACCTGAAACAAGAGAAGCCTGTGTCCGACTCTTCAAGGCAACTTACTCTCGCTTGAGGACCAGCGATTTGTATCTTGAAAGAAGCTTGAAACCCGAAAACGTTTCCTCGGTGGATTCAGAAGAAACAGTGAGATTTTGTTAAAAATTTTGTGATAAATGATCAAAAAACTAATTTTTAAAGGAGTAATGCTTGTTTTATAGGTAAGCTCAACGAAAACTTGCCACACGGAAGGAAACTTTGCTGTGCCAAATGATTGTGCAAGGTTCTATGCTTGCCGCAGACAAGGTGAACACATGTTGACAATGATGATGAAATGTCCAGCCGGCTACGCTTTTGCTGAAACCAAATGCAGAAAGCTCTCCAAGACAACTTGTTCAACGGAAGGCTTACGAAATGCAGAATCTGCATCTGCCTGGACTGATTTGGGAATCGAAATTCCTAAAGCTCTCTGGAGTGAACTTGTCGATGAATCATCATAAACGAATATGATTGCCGTGATAAGAAATTAAGAGCTGTAGCGAACTTTTTGTGCTAAATTATGATATAGTTTTAGAGGGTTGGGAATTCTGGACAACTTTTAGTGCCATAGTGGTGTCAATGCGTGTAACGCAATGTGGTGTTGGGGGCAGATGAAAAGCACCAATGTCTTTTCGTAGCTGATTTTTTGTGGCAGTGCCACAGTAAGTTAAGTATAGGTAGGCTCTAGTTACTGTGTTAAGAAAACTCTGTGATTCTGACTCGTGAGTATTAGTGCAACTTGGTTGCATAAATTCGAAAAGTGGAAACCATTAAAAATGCTCAATTTATACAAAAACTTAAACTTTACATGTCAATGGTTGTACGACAATCGGCGAGTCGACTTAAATGAGGGATTTCTAATTTAGTTAAGACTGCCATGATAAATTTCGTGTAAAGTACAAGTTCTTCTACAGAGCCAACTTTTCACTAACTGCTGTGTGTGACTAGAGTGACGCTGAGGAAGGCCGGAGTCATATGAGTTGGTTGGTTTGCAGCATATTCATAAATGGAGGTCAGCTGTATCAATTGTCAACAGCTTTCCGCTTCCTGAAAATTACATATGGGCTAGTCTCAAGTTGCACTAGATACAATACATCGCCAATTGATTTTGCTTCTGACGCTCCGAATATGACCACTAGACCTTGATTTTTGTTTGACTTTCTGTTTCGTCACCTTTTGAATGTCATGTTGCAACGACCGTTTCACTGTAGGCTAACGCTTATAATTGGGATGTTTTACCGGAGGTATCGAAGCAATTAATTGCCAACTGACTGAATCTCGATAAGAGAAGGCAAGCGTTGATCATGCTTATGCTTTTGGCTGTCTTCGCGTCGTTGCCTTATGCATAATTTTGGCTGCTTAACATCACCATGTTGAATGAAAGGACCTGGTAACACCGGAATGATGTAAGTTGGTTTGCTGGAAGTTGTGTTGCCTGTGCGAAATTCCGTGGGTGGCTGCGTCTAGCTGGTCTAGCAGCAGTGGCTATGGCTGTGTTTTGCGCGCTGTTGGTAAAAGTGCCCACATGTACATGTTGTAGTTACGTAAGGAGATGCTGTCTTCTGTCTTGAGAAGATCAAACGGTTCGGTCGGCTACAATACATGTTGCGTTGTGCCGAGTGCTGGGACGTGTTCGAATTAAGCTGGATGAAGATGGGATATTAGAGGGAAATACTAGCACTGGGGTAGATTCTCTTCCAGCTGATGGCTTGGTTGGAGGTAAAAAGAGGGCGTAGGAAGCGGCTGTTGATGATAAGCTTGGAAAGCATCTTGTAGAAGAGTAGAGAAGAAAGCGGACGAATGGTGTTATTTGCGACTGCTGGTGAAAGCAAGGCAGTTCACACATTTGGATTTTAGGCCATAGGGAAACGGGATGGTCGGACGTGGTGGAAAGGGGAAACAGTGGAAGAGCGAGAAAGCAGTGTGAGAAAGTGGCTTTCCAGCAGCATGGTCTTCTTCTACAACAAGTGTGTAACACTGACTCAGTCAGTCAGTCAGTTGGCGAGTAAGGACTTTGTATATGGTCGCGGCGGCAGTCGCGAAACTGGAGCATCTGAGAAGAAGCGCGAGAGAGAAAGGACGGGAAATGTGCGCGGAATTGGAAAGGTGCTGCAAAATCCTCACAGTGCACAGGATGTGGAGCTATTGATTTTTCGCCATTTTACTCTCGCTTGCATGGGATGAGTCTTTGCGAAAGAATGCCCTGCCTTGGAGTGTGGGCTGCTCACGTCCTGGACAGAAGCAGCCTGTCCTCGTCTTTGCATTCAAGTTACGCGACTTAGGCTGACCAGACTGGGGAGGTGTTCCACGGTTATGGCCTTGTTCTTACTATCAACTGCCAACCGGGCACACTTAACAACTTCTCAATTAAAATTAAACTCTAAGTTACATTTCTTCCTCCATTCCATACTTTTTGCAAACTCACAAGTCTGATTTAGTGTACGTTTTCCTCGGGATTTTAGTATTACAATTTGAAAGTTCCACTTTCAAGAGCCTCTTCTCCAACCAATTTCAACACCGCATCACTCAAGACAATCTCAGCAACATATCAATCATCATTATACATACATGTATTATCTTCTCCTCACAAATCGCTATATTCAACTATTAGTTGCCGTCTTTTGTGCCAATTCGTGCTACTTTTAACTCTTCCTTGATTCAGGCTCGACTGCTGAACACAACTGCATCAGTGAACCACAGTGAAACAGACCTTTCAACTGCTTCAGGTAAACACAACCTAGTAACACTTTCCACGACTATTTATTTGTTCACCTGCCTGTCCACCAATCATTTCAACCTGCTCAAAAACAGCTTTTAATTCACCTTACTATTTTTCCCGCTGTCAAATTTTCACGCTCCAAGTTAAATTGTTCAATTACTGGTGGATAAATTGAGCGTTGAAGTAGCATTATTCGTCCAGCAGTGTAAACATGAAAACCTAAACACTGACTGAACTGAAAATGGGCCGGGCAGATTTTGTTGGAAGACTCAGTCAGTTGATATTGTCAACTCGTTTAGCTGAAATGGATGGACCTAAAGAAACGTGTGTCTTCATAGTGGGAAGTAAATTATGGTATTTTGTGCTCGTAACATTAAGTCTGCACAAAAGTATGCACAGGTTCAGAAATTGATTTATGTATTTGCTAGGTAGTTTTTGTAAGCTAGAACCTGCTCGCAAGTTATACATGTCTGGAACCTTGATTTCACTGACACCCACGCGTAAAATTTTCTCTTTTACGGAAGAATGTGTAGCTTCACTCATAGTCAATGTCTTTTCAGATATCGAAATGCTCAAACTCGTGTAAACTATACACTGACTCCGTATTCAAATATCGCCAAAATCTAAACGAGAAAATAATGTTTGTGGGTTTTAGCAGATGGCCGAGACCAAGGGTAAAAGTGAAAACAAATTTCGGCATTTAATGATATTGAAACTTGAAGTTAATTGTCATAAACAAGTCCTCATGAGCAGGTTGGCACCTTGGTACAGTAAATTATTGTTTCTTGTTCTGAAGGGTACTGTACTTGGTAGAGTAGGGAAATCGTATGTATTTCATGGTATATAGACAATGAGATAAACCTTTTTAAAAGACTGAAATTGCTGCTCCAGCCGTGCCCGAACGGGGACACATTTTGTTCCTAAAACGAGGGCTAAAGAAAGTACGAAATTGTACGCAAAATATATAGATGAGTAAAAAGGATAAGCTGTCCAGGAGTCGTAATAGAACGGCAGTTTTGATGTTATGAAAGATATATAATATACGTAGATAAAATGCGCAAAGGTTGCTTAAAAAGCGCAATCAACTTTCGTTATACATGGTCCAATTTAGACAGTACGGAGGCGAAATCGAAGGCATATGGCGTTTGTGGTGACAGATGTTTTGATACGGATTCGGCGATACAAATGTTCCTGGTTGCTGACGTTCGCTATGGCACAAGCAGTAAAACGATAACAAATCGAAGGACGTACTCGCACGGCATGCCGAATGCCATAAGCCAAAGTGTTTGTTATAACGCGACGATCTCCTTGAAACGGTGGCCATGCCTGTTTGGATTAGTTATGTGCACTGAAACGAGCCCTTGAAATTGCCCATCTAAAATGCCTTCTCGTGTGCGCATTTGCTGTTAACAACTTACAGTATATAGTGACTCCGCTCCAGTCAAGAGAAATTTCAAATAACTCATTTAATTTCGGCTTTTTCCCTTGGCGTCGGAGCGATAGCATCTGCCGAATAAAGTTATAGTGAGCTTCATAAAACTTTTGACTTATCTATCCATACGTCATGACAAGAGTTCAAATGTTTGACGTCGGAAGAACGACAGCATGAGGCCATACAAACAACATTATCCGAGTAGTGAGTAATTTGAACTCGGTCCGCGTGAAAGCTTGGACCAACTTTAGGTTAGCAGCTCCGAAACTTGGAATGTGGGTAGTGTTCTTTAAGAACTTGAAGCTGCATTGTCAATGTCCGCTAGAAATCCGATGTGGATTGTGAGGGAAATGTCGTCTAAGGAAACTAACCACCCTTTTTAATTGACTTTGCAGAATGGCGCCCCCTATTGACGGCCTGCATATGCGAGTACGGAGAGCCGGTCCACCCAAGCCCACTTTCCCGTCGAGGACTACAGAGCCACCAGGTTCGTTGGACTGAATCAAATCAAAATATGAACTTGTGGGAACGTAAACCTGAATGAAGTGATGAAGTGTATTAATTTTGACTTGTGTCGACAGAACTGGTGACAGAGGGAAATTTTGTGGGGAAAGCTGCCGTGCAGCTGGATCAGATTACGCAGACGGCGGCAAAGCGGACGGGTATTCCAGTATGGGGGATGTATGCGATAGGAGTAGGTGAGTCCAGTGGGGGGGGTCCAGCCCAGTCATGTCATGTCAAATTTCTAATTACGTGGTTTCCTTGCAGTGGTTACAGTATTAGTACTAGGAATTTGCTTCTGCTGCGTTCGTCGCTGCTTTCGCAAGAGAAGGACAAAAGATGCGAAAAAAGGAGTGAAAGGTGCAGTGGACCTCAAGTCAGTCCAGCTCCTCGGCAATGCTTACAAGGAAAAGGTACGCTCGAAGCACTCGCTGTTGATCTCTTCTTGTTGTAGTTCTTTTTAAACCCCCAGCTTTTTCTCTATATAGGTTCAGCCTGATATGGAAGAGTTAACAGAAAACGTAGAGGATATAGCAGACGAAGGAGAAAAGGCGCCAGTTCAGAAGCTGGGCAAGCTGCAGTACAAAGTAAGTTTCTCGAAACATTTCCTTCCAGGAATCAAATGAGCTGCAAAAGCTGCATTCTTCCATTCTGACTGACTGACTGAGCAATTTGATGTTTTCAGTTGGAGTACGATTTTAATGCGAATAATCTTTCCGTAACCGTGATCCAAGCGGAAGATTTGCCAGCGCTTGACATGGGTGGAACATCTGACCCCTACGTCAAAGTGTATCTTCTGCCGGACAAGAAGAAAAAGTTTGAAACCAAAGTGCATAGAAAGACTTTGAATCCAATATTTAATGAGACATTCGTCTTCAAGGTACATGAGCATTCCTGCACTGGATGCGTACACATGACAGCAGTTAATGTTTTACTGACCAACCTAACTCAAAATGCATTTTTCCCGTAGTTACCGTACAGCGATCTCATGAGTAAGACACTGGTATTCGCCATTTTCGACTTTGATCGCTTCTCCAAACACGATCAAATTGGAGAAGTGAAGCTTCCTCTTTGCCAGATTGATTTAGCCCAAACTATAGAAGATTGGAAGGAACTTCAAAGTGTCGAAGGAGAAGGGGGTCAGGTGAGACTTTACTTTCTCTTAATTTCTCTTTCCTGTCCCATCCGCGGCCTACAAGGGCCTTTCAACCACTTTGTACAGTCATGGTCAGTCATCTTGGCTATCACCATTTGCTCTGACCTGTTTTTCCTCTCAAAGTGTACAATTCTGCAAGATCCTTTCCACAAGTTGAAGCTCTTATTGTTCAAATATGCCTTTATACTAAAGTATTGTCTTTTTCAAAATCTCGTCTTGCTGGTGGCTTTGGCATGTGCTTGATTTTTTCTCCGCATCAACTTTCAATGCATGTCCATCACTGCCCTGCCTCAACTTCAATCGGAATTTTCTTTGGGTCGCAACCTCGAATCTCGAACCACTTGCGGGCTAATTGGCTTGATACATCAACTCAATCATGTAAGTATGTTCATCTTATTCTTCCTTATACTTTCCCCTAGTCTTTTTTCTTCCTTGTGTTTTCCTCACTTTCCAAGCTTTCCACTTTCTCGTTACGCAGTATCTTCTTTCAAGCTCACGTGTATGTTATTACATTAGCTTCACTAACTGCCCCTTTCTTCAACTAACTACATATAAGTAAGTACCTCATTTGAGGACCAAAGCATGGCTACCAAGTTGTCATTTTCTGACTGTTCTAATCAAAGTCAGCGTCAGTCTTTCGCCTGGACGGTTTCTATCTATATACATTCCTGCCTTAATTACTCACAATTAAGCCAATCTTCGCTAGGTCGTCAAACTTTTTAGCTGAAACTACATCTGGGAACTCCTCCTAGTTCCTCCTAGTCAAGGCGAAGTACAAACACCTTTCTGCAATGTTGATAAATGGTGCTTCCTAGTATCCTTTTCTCAGATCGTCGGTGTGCATTATGAAAGCAAGCAACTTTTGAGTGAAAAATCCTGCTAAGGAAATCACTTTCACCAAAAAAGTTTTGAGGGGTATATAAGGAGATGGTTTCAGAGGAGAGTTCATTCGCAGTTACAAGTTAACAGAAGATTGCATATTAATTGTCATCTCGGATCTCTGTGCCTTAAATTTCGATGTATACTGAATGACGCTCGCTGACTGAGAGTGAGAGTGAGAACAGTTTAAGATGTTCAAAGTAAAGATTAAAGTACAGGCCGAATTAGTTTGTCCATTGTCGACGGTTACTTTCTAAACGCCCTTGTATTTCCATCTCCATGAGCTTGTTGGCGTTCCAGGCAGTAGAATTTGAATGAAAAATAAACTGGCCATCTAACGCTCCGCAATCCCAACTGACTGCTTAAGTGCTTAAGCTTTCACGGCTAGTATCAGCACAAGCAAATCGTCGATCAAGTTTTTTTATCAATGCTGAACAAATGAAATTTTGATTTGCAGGACCATAAGCTGGGAGATATATGCTTCTCACTTCGTTACGTCCCGACGGCTGGCAAGCTTACGGTGGTAATCCTAGAAGCAAAGAACCTGAAGAAAATGGACGTTGGCGGTTTATCGGGTATGAAGATAACCGAGAGGCGATTTTGCCATGAACCAATAATGACAATTAACTAAACCTTGCTGAATGCCGTTTTTCAGATCCGTACGTGAAAATAGCGCTAATGCAGAATGGAAAGCGTATTAAAAAGAAAAAGACGAGCATAAAGAAGTGTACACTGAATCCGTACTACAACGAATCCTTCACGTTTGAAGTACCGTTTGAACAAATCCAGGTATGCGATTCATGAGGAGTCATGTTCGGGTAAATGTCTAAAATCTAATGGAGCTGTTATTTGTTGATTTGGGATTGCAGAAGGTGAACCTAGTGATAACAGTGGTGGACTACGACCGCATTGGAACCTCAGAGCCTATCGGCAAAGTTGTTCTTGGTTGTGCAGCGACCGGAACAGAACTGCGCCACTGGTCAGATATGCTGGCGTCACCGCGAAGGCCGATTGCCCAATGGCATACGCTTAAGGAGCCGGATGACGAAAAGAAAGATTAATGAGGACCATCGGGATATTTTACAAGGTTTTCCGACAGCTTACCAGAGCCAGCAGCTTCTCAGTGATGAAATTACTATATGTGTCGAATATTAGAAGTAGTCGTGTGTTAAAGAGACAAACTTCCGTAGACATATTGTAGGAGCCAACTCGCTCACAACCCTACCTAACTGACTACTACTGTGAATTTAAAACTATTTGCTGCCTTCATCCACCCTGATAATCAACTAACACAAGCATATCTTCAGACAAACCATTAATTCTAGTTCCTATTCTTTAACGTGTTATCCGACAACTATATGTATAAAGTTATTCAGCGTTTCAACTTTGAACCTCATGGACTGCGAAATTCACTCCGGCCCATTCATCTCAACTCAGCGTTTATTTTACACGACATATTCTAAATGTAATGATCAATTATTACGACCTTCAATACATGTATTACAAGTTCTTGTTAATACACTTAAGCTATGTAATTCAAGCTGAAGCTTAACACTATTATGTAATGCACCTACACGAACACGTCTTCTATTTATCCCTCATCTAATTCTTGCTTACGTTTTTTACAATCACGTTATTTTTAAACAATTTTGATTGACTACCGCGAAGAGAGAGAGAAAGAAAGAAAGTTTATCCCAGTTTTGAGTGCTGTTATACCAGAGGAATGTGTTCCCGTTTGCGTGGAATTCTAATGCTGGGTTGCAAAAAATATAGAGTTTCTATACAAATTTGAATGTTTCATTGATGATTGAGTAGATTAAATCAATGTTCGATTTTGCTTCATTTCATTTACTTTTTATTTGGTCAAAAGCCACGAGCGGTTTACTTCAATCGAATGTTTAATTTTAAGCTCGGAAGGCATTGTTATTTATTAAACCACTGGCATTGAAATTGGAATGGACATGTGGAAGAAATAAGGCTAAAAAATGATTGTTTGAAACGTTATCCTGTATAAAATAGTTCGATTCTACGTATTTCTCGCGTTTGCTGTAATATTCAACATATTGAGAATTTGTGAGTGAGATCAAAGTTGAGGCTTTCGTTATCTTTATTCGAGAATGGATGATGGGATGGAAGCGAGGGCAGGAAGTGGATTAAGATTACATTGTATTTTTGATTTGGTGTACTCCTTGACAATCGATAATTACAGACATTACATGCCAACATGAAGACCCCCGCTTTGTCGCCCTCCTCTAAAAATTAAATTTTACTGCAGAGTAGAAATAAATGTATACCAAACTGGCTGAGTACCTTATCAAAATGAAAGTTATTTACTGATGTGAGAGTGAGTACATGTGAGAATATCTTGCCCGACTCGGCAGAAGAAAGGGCCTGTGGAGAAAGCGCATTTTAACTTGATGGTCATACGTAGGCGACGGCGACTGAATCACACCAGTCACAACAGGTTTTTTGTTTGCGCCCTCAGAGTTTGCAACGGGTGTGCAAATATGTCAAATCTCAGCACTCGGCTATTGTGCAGGAGGTGTAATGAGCGATTGCGCTAGTGGAGCTTTGCACTCCTTTGTTATTTCATTCCGGTCATTTCAGGCGGGCGCTTGCCTACGCGTTCACCTAATAACTTTCGGCTCTGAATCGCACACAGCTTTCTTTGTGCAGTCAGTATGAACATAATAAAAGCCACAAATGACCTCGATACAGCAGGTACACGCAAGCCTTATAAGTTGTTTACTGTTGATTGCTGCTCCGAAAGTGAAAACTGCTTTCACTTTTACTCCACGGCCTTCCTTGCCGCACTAATGCGCGCACACTTGACACTTATGACTGCCAAAGTTTTACACTACAGCAATAGTTTTCGCAAGTATAACAGATTATCAACAGTTTTCTCGAAATAATAATTAACTTACGACTTCTTGTAGCTGTTGCTGTCCATAGACCGAGGCGTACTATGATTTCTGGCATGATTTCATCGCAAGTTCCCACGTTCAGCGGCCCGCCCCATTGACAATTTCCAAACTCGCAGACGAGGAAGGAACAACAGCATGACTTTTACCAAGTGACCTAAGAAAGAACACAGAATGCCCTATTTTGGGGCGGAACAAGAAGTAGGACGCCCTACAAAGTTTCCTTCTTTCAAAGCATAATAAGCGCACCCTGTATTACTTTTACCCTTATTGTGAAAACAAGTCAACTTAATACGCTCCAAGCCATAACCCTTTTTCAACAAGGAAAAGTCTTGTAGAATTCGGAAAAAATGTACGGAAAACAAATTTTGGGGCAGCAACATGTACGCTTA
The DNA here is from genome assembly GCA_034698345.1 of Sphaeridia pumilis. Taxonomy (NCBI): domain Eukaryota; kingdom Metazoa; phylum Arthropoda; class Collembola; order Symphypleona; family Sminthurididae; genus Sphaeridia; species Sphaeridia pumilis. Next base: position 46,815 of record JAQGBJ010000275.1, read on the forward strand.
GCTTATATATTCGAAACCTGCTTCACTCGTTCACTTGGCCTTTTAGCATAATGTTTAACGTTTTTCAAAGGAACTGATTGGATTAACTATTAAATTTGATTTGATTTGATTGGCTTTATTGTCAGTACCATTCAGACACACAGCTGGTTTTACTGGTATGACATGTAACTATATTAAACTAGTGATGACCAGATCTTAAATGAGCTGAAAGGAAGAAAATTGTTGCGCTGGGAGTTTTGGTATCAGAATGAGCATAATACATCTGAATGACTAGACTTTCTAGCTTCATGTGATACCAACATTGCTAATACATATGTGTGTATATTCAACAATGAGAGTCTGATTCTGATTAAATCTACTGACTCAAGATGCTTGTGTGCGCATCCCGTCATTTTTAGTCCAATGTATCCATCGGTAATGTGGTTTTGTTCTACTGTCAAACAGCCCAAAACCACGATTTTGAGGCACGCAGAGCGTAGTTTCCATGTAAGCAAAAGTCCGACTGAGTCAAGACCATGATGTTTGTATTGTTCTGAAAGAAACTTGTTTTTTGGGGTGCCCTACTTCTTGTTCCGGCCCTAAATAGGTCATGCCCGGGTTGATAATTTTGTCGTTCGATGATTCATTTTGTTCCAGGTTTTCTTCATCAGCAGGTTTCATAACAACTTGAATCTCATGACTTCATTTTCTTAATGTTGCTACCAACATTCTGAGAACGATTCGGCGGTAAATTATAAAGACATCGATGGGGTCAGCGAGACCCTTGCTGAAAACTCGTAAACAGAAACGGAAGTGATGTTGAGTCCATTTTAGTGTGCAAGAAGGTCAACTTATCCCAAAAAATTATGCTCAAGGAATATAAAAAGAAGAATTCAATGTAACATGTACTGCTGAAATTATTTATGAAAACATATACGCGTTTGCTAACGTTCACTTCCACTTGATGCGTTTCCAAAACTTCTGTGTGAGGCTGTTGTTGGAAATGCGGATTCTCTCAAACAGAAACCAATCTGAAGATTGAAAGGAGTTGTTTTGGCTCATCGCGATTTTGATCTTGAGATTTATGCTAACCAAAAGATTAAGTTACGGATGCAAAAATCTTCAAAGTATCAGCTAAACTTGCGACGGACTTGCATCACATGTGGCAATTGTTCATGAACGACAAACACTTGCGAATATTTGGCTAGTAAATATTAGTATATACTCTTCGTTTAGTTAGGCTGATGCGCAATATTATAACCATGATCATTTCAACGGGTAGAGTCCACTGGTCTAGACGAATGCCTAAACCATGTTCTCCTAACCTGAATACCGCTTTCTAACAAAGACTCTTGCAAAACTGCTTATGTACCTCAAGGGTTTGATTTAAGCACGTGTTTATATTTAACTTGCAGGTTTTATAAATTTGGTCCGCAAACAGCTAATCGCCTCAACGAAAAATTAGGAGGGAGTCAGAATCTCGGTCAGTGGGATCAATGAAAGCAAAGCAGAGATCGGCATTCGGGTCTATGGTTGAAAGCGGGAACCAGAATTCGTTCGTCGAGCTGAAAGTTAGCGACTAACTGCTATCCGTCACTTTTTGCGCTCAAGCTAAAGCAATGCATACTGTACTAAAAGTCAGACAGAACACAAATGCACGTAATAAAATGAGAATGGGGCGAAAGTGAAAGCAGTTTTCACTCCTGCAGCAACGATTAACACCAAAGGGTTTAGAGCTTGCACGTAAATGCTGTATCGGGGTCAAAAACGTAGCTTTCATGCTTCAAGTTTCGGTCAGAAGAAAGCCGTGCGAGGCTGACCGAAACCCGGAATCGTTAACTGACTGAGCCGGTATGGAATGCTTTCAGACTACGCTTCAAGTGTGCGAGAGAATGCATACAAGAAAGTAGGAGAACAAAACCCGCCACTTTCCCTAATCATTCATTACACCCCTGCACAACCGAGCACTGAGATTTGACATATTTGTACACATATTGCAAACTCTAAGGAAACAAAAAACAAGTTGTGACTCAGCTGCCTACAAGAAACACAAGCAGCAGGTGAAAACTTGCGCTTTCTCAGTAGGTCAGGCCAGTCTTCTAGTTGCACTTGACCAATGACAAGTATAATTTCTTCTCAAATTTTTACATTCATAGTGGCCGTCAGTTGCTGCCCAAAACTTTCGTATTTCCAGTTTCCAATTGTAACAGCATCATTTTAGTCCAGTGATATTGTGAATTAGCCCTCAATATCAGTGAACAGTGACTCTGTCAGTCAGCTTCAGTCATGCGTTTTAAGCATTCAAACGTTATTCCTAGACGTGGACTGTCGAAGAGTGACTGGAGTGGCTTGTTTTAAAAAACCGGGAAATTTAAGCACTTATCACCGAATCCTGGAGATTCACAAGTGAAAGAATTAGTGTGAATGGTCAGTGACCATAGTATTAACGTGAATTTTGTGCATCAATTTTTACTGGTGAAAACTGACAACCTTGCTTTTCGGAACCGTGTTTTGCATGGTATTCACTGAGCAGCGGCCGGACTTGTAAGTGTTTGCTGCCGTATTAGCCCTACACACAAAAAATTTGATTACATGCATTGATATGTCCATCCCCGGCACAAAAACTGTTTTTTGTCTGACTATGAGAGACATGCACTTAATCTAACGCTGGTATTTTTTGAATTTTGGGCGGTTGTCAGAAGGTTAGTCAGGTACTAAGGATGATGCATGAATGACTTTTTGAGCACTGCACATCTTCAATCTGGAAATACAGCTTAAGAACAGCTCATTTGCAAAGTGCAGTTTCAACATTTCTCATAGTAGAAATCGACCGACCAAAATTTTGGAATTCGAATTTGAGCTGAGGTGATAGCCCGCTTCATTTTGTGCATTTTAAGTCAAAGTTGGGTCCAAATATGTTGTACCCTATGCCCAAACTGGGCCTCCGAAGACTTTGACGGCAAAA
>JAQGBJ010000276.1:0-49618 GCA_034698345.1 Sphaeridia pumilis
TTTCTTCGTTTTGTGGAGCCGAAAACTTTTACCTCCAATCACGAAATACCTGTTGTCCCTCGGTACTTTGAAAACATGTGCGATCGATCGTAGACTATGCGACTTGAGTGGAATGACTGATTTTGTTCCTTCTCGCAAATGATATTATTATCCGATATTCTGTGCTTAAATACTTGTTTCATTGCTCATCTAATCCCGCTGTGGAAGAATCTGCAGTGCAAAATTTCAAACATTCATGATTCATAACCCTATGTGAAAGCCCGGTCAAGAATGCTTTTCAGAAACCAATTTTAATAAAGGATGTTGTTCATGGGGAACTAGGAATAAATGAAGACATATTTCTTTCACCATGAAACTGACAGACAGCGACAGCTTTTAGTGCCAATTAAATTTTAAGAAGGCAAATGGATGCTTTTGGAAGAACTTCAAAACCTTTTGTAGGCAGGAGTTTATTCTGGTTTTAATTTGATTTTGTCTTCCAGCAGGTCGTTTTGATTTCGTTTGGAATTGAGGAAGCTAAAGTTAAGCAGATAGGATCCATAATTTGGGTTTTTGTGAGGTTTCAGCAGGTAGCAAAGCTTCGCGGTCTAAATGCGATCGGAGGCCTTTGCGAATCCGTACTCCGTACTTTTCTCCCATCGAAGGAATAGCATTGCAATTGCAATGTTTATTGATTGTCACCATGGGAACCGACCATGGGTGCTTGCTAGCGGAGGCTGCAATCCCACTGATTTGATCATGTCAAAACAGGTGAACCAAAATTTCTTCGGTGGAAGCTACTCGAGCTTCAAGTGGAGGTAAAAGCAGAGATACGTTGAAGTGAAAAGCATCCTGTGAAAGTAGACTTGATGGTGTTTTATGGGTCTGCGAAAATTTATTGGAGCGATTGCTGTCAAGCTGGGCATAAGAGCGCCGAAACGAGTCGCTGTTGTTGACCAAGTCTCAGATCGAACCCCATTATTGCCGAGGTCATCCCGTCTTTCGCTCAGGACAAAAATTAGTGTCAAGAGGGCTGCGGCAAAGCGTTTTGAAGACACAGCTTTCGTCATATATCAGGTTTGTTGAGTTTGATCCTTGCACACTAGCGCACCTTGACAAAAATTGCAGTTAAATTTGGACGGAGTTAATGCTTTGTAGGACTACTTGAAGGAGGTCAAGACGACGCTGCCGGATTTGTTCGATAAGGCGGCGTATTCTGAAGGATATTTGATTTTTGGAACTACTAGGGCCATTACGTCGTATGCGAATAATGGCAACAAAACCTTGATATTGTATAGACCGTGAGGCAATAAAAATGAATAAATTTAGTTTAAAAGAAATCATGCGATTGGATTAAATGCCAAGTGTAATTTCATCAGTTTCTCTTGAAGCTCTTCTGTTTTAAATTTATGATGGATCGGATTGATTCATTTGGACATTCTCCTGAATGCCCACTCATATAGAGCTCCTTGGTTGATCGCGGCAAATGTCTTCGCCATGTGTAAAAGACGCGACCAAATCATAACAAACACTCGGAATTTTTATATCATTCGCTGTTTCGATTCACCATTACATGATTTCAGAATCTGAATATTATAAAAAAATAGCTAATATCTAACGAGAGGGAAATGCCATCAAGTTTAATTTTATTTTGCCGCGGGAATCAGCTGACCCGGACATGTATCCGCATGTTGCCTGCGATTCCGTTCGGAAAACTTGCTGGATCAAACGACGCTGCTTCGGATCGTGTTAAGACTGCCAACTGTTTTAGTACTTGTAGCAGACTATCGGTATCGCCTTCGTCAGGGCTGCCATTGTCGCTACACCATGGACAAACGTTTCAGACTGTATCCTACTGCCCGGTTCGGGAGTACGCCAAAGGAAGAGAAAAGGGCGGTAACAAAAAGAAGCAAGTACTCGTAAAGGAGGATGAACTGGCAGAATTGATTGATGTTCACGCTTACAAGTCCGGGCTTGAAGAATTGAGCAATAACCTGCGAGAAGAGTTCCGGAAACAGCTGAACGTCAGAGGTGCTGGTGGTAAGTAAAGTAGTGAGTAAGTTGTCACAATCAGAACCTGTCGCCGTTTTGAAGATCTTTTCTGACTTGCTCATATCTCTTTTTTAGGTGCACTGGAAAGTCTACAAGTTGAATTTGAAGGAGAAACTTACCCGCTGCAAGAACTGGCTCAAATCAGTAGGAAGAATCCTCAACTCGTCGTACTGAGTCTTGCATCCTTACCGGATGCGCTACAACCTGTACTAAAAGCTCTAGAAGCCTCAGGAATGGGCCTGAATCCTCAACAAGAGGGTACCACAATCTACGTACCGATTCCGAAGTGAGTTGTTGTTGTTGCTGCTTAGAGATCGTGTTTGCGCATTTTATATCTAGTTGACTTTGTGTAAATGAGCGTTTACTTTCAGAGTTACTAGAGAGCATCGGGAAAACCTTGCAAGAAACGCCAAGACGCTGTTTACTAAGTACAAAGGACTGTATCAGACTTTACAAAACAGGTTTATTAAACAGTGCCGAGCTAATACTGAGGGCGTTTCTGAAGATATGAGCTATGACGTTCAACAACAGGTACTCTTGATGACAAAGTGTGAAATCGATGTTTTATACGCTATTCATTGGATTTCTTTGGTTGCACAGATCATGAGGATGGCCTCAGACCGGATACACGAAGCGGAAGAGTTGGTTAAGGCGAAGCAAAAAGAGCTACTTCAACAAGAATAATTTTTAAATTGCTGACAAGCTGATGTATAGAAGATACTTATAGAGCTCGTTTATTGTAGAACAATAAATAATAATATCTAGACTTTTAAAAGGCCAAAAACTGTCACAATACTAGACAATTCCAATTTAGGAACCATTCGAGTTTATAGCTGGCTGAATCCAGCACAGAAGCGTTCTCGTCCATTTCAAACAGCTTTTGAAAGCGCTCAGCAATCCGACGTCAAGCAAAAGAAAACATTCGAGGACTCCAATGCAATCTGGGGACGAATTAATTGTGGCTCAAGTCAGCGGTCCGTGAGGGTTGGCTGGAGTGTTGACAACAACACTGTTGACAAAATAAAAACAAATGTTGTCGCTAAGAAAATTATGCCCTCTCTTACATCTTTAGCAGCACATCTATGCATGCGGTGTTCCGAGCACGTGGGTTCACAAAACTGAATGTGCTCGTTAAACATTTGAAGTTGTCTTAGTTTATAGTTAAGTGAGCTGAATTTTGTGCTTACGATTTTTCCAAAATTTTTGACGCTTTGAATATTGAGGACCTGACTGCGAACAGCATTTTGATTTCCGTATCCACTTGATCATCATGCCAAAAAAGAAGAGGGTAAGTTGTTTTTATCAATTTGATCTTTGTGAGAATTCGATGTGAGTTACATGGGCGTAATTAGACTCATTTGTTGTGCAATTTTTCAGGGAAAGACTGCCCGTAAAGTTCACATTCTGAAAAACCAGGACCCGAAACATTTAGGGGCAACGCCAGGAGATGAATGGGCCCAGTATGAACCAGCGGAATTAAAAGAATCTCCGCATACGTTCATTTTTCACAAGGGAAAAGTTGGAAGGTTCATGAAAGAACTGGTGAAAGATTTCCGGAGAGTTATGGAACCTTTTACAGCTTCTAGCCTCAAGGTATGCCGCGAAACTACATAAAGATAAAGTGTCTATTGACGACTGATCCATATTTTTTGTTTCACAGGCTAGGCAAGGAAATTCTGTGAAAGACTACATTGCAGTGGCAAGCTATTTTCATGTCACACATATGCTCGTATTCCGAAAAACTGATGTTAGCCCGTATTTGAAGATCTGTCGTGTTCCCCGCGGACCAACACTGACATTCCGAATTCTCAATTACTCTCTGGCTAGAGATATATTGGCAAGCTTGAAGAAGCAGGTAGGGTAGGAGATCCTCCAACTTCGTGTCTAGAAATTGTGGTTTTTAGCGAGACAAACAAATTAATGCCTTTTATGCGATCACCAGGTTATTTTCGAGCAGCAGTTCCATCACCACGCTCTCCTCATCATGAACAACTTCGATCTATCTCAAAAGCATCTGGAACTAGTCTCAGAAACTTTTCAGAACATGTTCCCGACGATCAATATCAACAAAGTGAATTTGAAAGAAATACGGAGAGTTTTACTCGTACAGTATTGTGCGGAAGATGATACAATTACAGTCCGCCATTATGCGATCACTGTAAGAATGCATTTCTGCAACATAACTATCCGTGATGCTAAAATTTCAAGAACTTCTAATCATTGTTCTCATTGCAGTATAAACCTGTTGGCCTGTCTCGAGGAATGAAGAAGCTCTTGGGTGGTAATCACATGAAAGTACCTAATTTGGGGAGATGTGAGGATATTGCTGATTTTCTGGACCGGTATGTTCATTGAATACATGAATCAGTACCGGATAAGCTTGAGATGGGTTAATAATGGTACAAATTTGATTTAAGGGATGGAGAGGCGTCCGAAAGCGAAGCAGAAGATACGGAAAAAGTTGATCTTACCCAAAGATTGAGTGCTCGAGGTACGAAAGGTGTGGATGAAGTTGCGGTCCGTCTGGTTGAACTGGGCCCAAGACTGAAAATGCAGGTTAGCGCCAAGCGTGATCAAACGTCATTATGTATGAATGGGTGTCGTCCATAATCCGTGATTTAAAATTTACAGCTTATTAAAGTTGAAGAAGGTCTTATGGACGGAGAGATTCTGTATCACAAGATAGTCGAGAAATCTGACTCAGAAAAGCTGGAAGTCCGAAAGCGGAAAACTACTGCGCTGTAAGTGATATAAGTTCTTGCCATGATCAAAGTATTGAACCTACAAGGTTACTAGATCTAATTATCTATTTCAGGCAAATCAAGAAAATACGCAAACAAGAACAGGAAGGAAATGTGCGAAGAAAGCTGCTGGAAAAGGCGAAGAAACATAGAAGGCAAGGGAAGTACGGAATCGGCAAAAAGCAGCCAGGTGATGAAGATGGTGACGACGAAGGCGAAGAGGCACCTGTCGTCAAAAGAAGAAGACTAGGCAAATACGGAATCGCTAATCAAAAACGGTTCGGAGGAGGTGGAGGTGATGACGACCACGAAGAGGGAGAGGATAACGGATTTAACAAACCTAGGCGAGGTGACAGCAAACCTTTCAATAAAAGTAGCAGACCATCGTTTGGTAAAGATAAGTTTAATGGCACACAAGGCCGAAAAATGTCCAGTAGAGGAAGAGGGAAATTCTAGGCTGTGAAAGTTGTTTTCATCCGATACTTTGACTAAAAGGATTATTGCAGTTAATTTCATTCGTTTGAATTTCATATTACATAGTTAACTCCTATTTCTTGTTTTTTAAAAATTTAATGCTTGACTTGGCCGCTTACACAGAAAACTTCGGATTACAGTAATTAGCAAGTAATCGTCTAACAATTTTATTAAGAACAAAGAATGGCTGTTCAGGACTGTAAAAGTAAATCAGGGACGACTAATGTGTTACTTCCGGTAAAAAATTTCCTTTGAAAACATCTCCTTTTTTAGTCTTAGTAGCCCCGTAGAAATCCAACGGTCCCACGAAACTAGGCTGAATCATGTTTTTCGCCTCAATTTTTGCCTTTTGTCGATTCCGGTTAGTGGTGAATACTTCGATCGCGAGTGAAATGAAGGCTATCCCAAGTCCAATTATGGTCGCTATAAAAACCCCGCCCAAGCTTTCAAGGGAAATTCCGTCACTTTCACCTTCCGAACCCGAAGAGCATACTGGAGCCCAGTACCGAGTAGAGAGAATTTCAAAAAATCGAGCCGTTTGAAGTTGTAAGATAGCCATTGAAATGTTGTCCTGCAACGGATTTCCCTGTTGAACTGCAATGGCGTATGGTGCTTCAGCAAATGGTTCCCCAATCAGAGTCAAGTTACAATTTCGATAAACATGGTATCGCGTCTGAGCTGCATCATGAATGAAGGCGAAGTAATCGTCACTCATTGCCTGAAACATTGACACAGTTGTACAACTTTAAATTTCGGACAGAACACAATAATTATGTACCCTTTCGAATCCTTCTTGATAGTCTTGAACCGGGTTATTCTTTTCAATGACCGAGTTGATATGAATGTACATTTCGCGAATCGGATATTCCCAAACAATGTATTCTTTCGCCGAAGAGGGAGCGTTCAATGTCAAATTTCTCCACATTCTGAAACCGCAAGTTCAGATTGCATATTTTTCTAAAAACTCGTATCGAAATTTTGAAAAGGTGACTGACTGGTACAAGGTTTCCTCCGCATGCGCCATATTCTTGAAGAAGTTCATCGCGTTCGAACTCTTGGCAACTGTGTATTTGACACTGGACTGAGCTGCCAAATGTTCAAGGTTCTTGATGGGGCTCTGCATTCGTTCCACGGTCAAGAAGGCAGCCAAGTTTGCAGTGAAAGTTGCCAACATCAAAACTACAAAGATCCAGTAGGCGGCAACTAGAGTTCGGCCAGAGAACGCTGAAATGAAAAAGGTTCGTAGCGATCCTGTAGATAGATCCATGTGTTCAATTTTTAAAGTTTCGTTAATGTTGTACCTTTTGGAGGTTCACCGCCACCTTGCGGAGTGAATGACGTGAGGGCGAACCAGAAACTTTCCTTTAGGGTGAACTTTCTGTGTGAAATATCAAGATTTTTCTGGAACGAAGCTCTCACCTTGCAAATTAAAGAGAAATTCGGGGTTGGTTGTTTTTACCTGAAGGCTTTATATTTATGTGGATTGTTTTGTGCCGAATAAGGTGAAAATTTATCCAGGAACCATAGCATGAACCCTGTGGAAATGGTAGCTCCGGCAATGCTCAACCAGACTTCAGTTTTAAGAACGGTCATAAATTTGAAGAGCGAATTTTTCACCTCTTGTTTCTTCATTGCTACATGGAACAATCGGATACATTTTTCCAAGTCAATCAATTTGTTTGAAATATTCTGGCTTACTGATTATCAATCCAGACTGTTCGTAATAAGGAGAGACAAAGTCGATGAATTCTTCTCGTTCAGAAGTCATGATGTAGGCAGCTATTGCGATGTCGACTCTCTTGAAACCCATTGATGATTGATTAAAATGAAATACAGTTTCAGGAATCGTGAAAGTTACATAGAATGCTCAATGACTTACGCCATGAATGAGATCCCCTGTCAAACCGTCCCATCTACCGGTCACATTATCTCGTCTACCGAATCCTTCACTGACTACTAGTTCATATGTGAAGTTCATGTTCTTGGCGATTTCATCTGCGAGGTCGATACAGTACCCTTTCCATTGGCCATCTTCTTTATAGGTCCAAGGAAGAAACTAAAAATAGGGAAAATTCTTTTAATATCATGCGAAACCCCGTTTGCACTTTTGATAAGAGCTTACGTCAACAATTCCAATTCTGAAAAACTTCTCATGAGGCCTGAATGAAAAAGCAGAGGCCATCGAAAAAGCAATTTTGGTCATAGAATACGTTCCTACGTTCTCAACAATCGTGTTGTTCACTTGAACGAAGCTCACACTTGCACTTAGCATGACTTTGTCATCGACGATGGTGAAAACGTTCTGAGCTTTCTGTAAAAATATCCCAAGGTTTAAGGCTTTCTCACCAATTTTTAATGAAATTTCGAAGCGATAAAATTCTTACCGCTGACAACGCAGCTGCAAATTGGGCTTCAGTTCCAGGATCCGGTACAGCATTTGTATCTTGACAGGAAACTTTGACGATAGTTTGCATCAATGGACTTTGTCCAAGAGCGTCCGCAACAATGAAGCCAAAGCGCTTGGCAAACAATTCGCTGGGGACCCCGCTGCATGCAGTTGGACTGCAGGAGCCTTCGTTGGGATTTCGAAGTGTGCAGCAGAGCTCTGGCTCGTACTGACCTCGAATGTAAGGAAAGGTGACGTTTAAGGGCTGATGTTCGCTAGCAAAAACATCGTAGAGAAATATCCATTCCGTAAAGTCTCGCATAAACTGTCTCATGCTTGTTATGAAGCCTGCAAAGTCGTTGTGGTTGCCCAGAAGGACTGTCGCTGAAGGTATTCGATGCTCGAATTTTTCTCGGATGAAGTCACTCATGCCGTTGTAGTTCAGGAAGGCGTATCGAATTAAAGTGTTTCCGAGGATCAGATGAATAGCTCTGTCCAAATCTGGAAACAGAAAGATTGCGTAATAGCTACGAAGGCTCAATTTATTAAGTTTCGAATGGAAGTGACGAACCAACCTCTGTCATTCTGAAAGATAAGGTAGCCATTGCTCATTGCGTCATTACTTTGTAACATTGAGTCGAACCCTTTGATAAGAGCATCCACTGGAAAATCGACCTTGAGGAATGGAACGTTTTTGTCCCTTAGAAGTTTGCGAACTACTCCGTCGTCGAAGTTGGCTGCTGCAGTAAAGTCCAAAACCAAGGCCACACCTCCGGACAGGGCTTGACAAACTAAAATAGGTATAATCACATTTTATTTCTGAAATGAAGAATCGGTTTAGCTGTTCCATCTTTAGTTACCAGCGGCATCCTGGGAAGAATTAGTATACAGAATCGGTTGGTAGTCAAACTGGATGTCTTGTTTCGCAAAGGCTTTGAAGTCAGTGAAGCCCTCGGCGAATTTGGCCCCCCAGGATTCAGAGTCAATCAGTGCCACTACAACAGTAACGAAGCAAGCCCATGGAGAATGTCAAAATTAGGCTTCCAGATTCCAAAGAATATTATCGTGGCTTTTAACTTACGAATTTTGCCATTGCTGGTACTCAGGATGGGTAAAAAGTATAGTGTAACAGCCCACAGTTTGTAAAATTTCACCATGATGTCCAAAAATTTTAGAAAAGTTCTTTGCTGAGTTTCAATGGACATGAGCAAGTCGCTTGCGAAATGAAGCCATTACAAAATTTGCTGAAAGGCTTTGAGTCGGCAACGTTATCGATGGTCATATGTGTCACTTGGCATGCCAGTCAGTCCATCATCATTATATTGTGTGGACTTTGGAAAAGAAGTACAAGAATAGAAATTACAAAGTCATTTCATCATTTATTCATAGCGCCCGTCCACACAGGACAGGAAAGTAATTGCGTGAGAAATTCCAGGTGTGCAAATTTTCAAAAGGCTGGAAATTTTCTTTCACTCGCTTTTTCTGCAGGTGCCAGCGTTGTATAGCTGTATTTGCTCCAGTCTTATAGTAAACATGTATATTTTAAGACTAGAACGTTCTGCGATGGGTTTGAGACGGCAAAACTTTGTGTATCCATCAAATTTCTTGTACTTTGCGCCTGGCGGTTTTTGTATCCGTCGTGTAATATATACGTTTAAACATGTTATTTTTTGCAGCTTTCTTGACGGGTAAATGGTATCTGATTTTACTCTTCTTCTTGTATGATGCCGATCCGCATCGCCACTTGCTTCACACTATGGATGACTTCTTCTTGAACTAAGTTGAAGCTCATGGCCAATAACGAAATTCCGAATAAGAGGTACAAGGAACATAAAGCAATACTGACCTGCAAATAATAATTTATATTGGTTGTAGCAGTTTTACTGATAGATCAAGCAGATTTCAGATTAAGAAAGACATACTTCTGGTATTTCGTCGCCCCGAAGAGTTTCATTCCTTCGCTGAGCAGGAACAAAGTCTCCAAAGCCAATCGTAGTTAACGTGATGAAGCAAAAGTAGGCTGCATCCAGAAGCGCCCAGCCTTCCCAGCCGGAAAACAAAAATGCGCCGAATATGATATAGGTACAAACGAGGCAAACACAAAGCCAAATAGGAACTGGACGTTTTTCAAAACCCTGAAAAACCGGTTCGTCCTCGTCATACCAATATGAAGCGGCAAGTGACTGGAAAGATTCCAAAACGGTTGGGATACTTTTCCGATTAAAATTATCTACATTTTATTACATAAACTTCAATTTTTTTCCTCACGTGTTCAGAATGAGCTGCAAGTCTACTTCTTCTGGCTTCATGCTGAAAATCATCGTCGGACAGAATGGCGTCCTCAGCGTAGATATTGCATAAAACTGGAAGTTGCGCTGAACCGCCGCCTTGTGGAAGACCCTGAGGTGGCATCAAAATTCAGTTTTCAATTAATGGCCATAGTGGCGCTTAGATAAAAAATAACAATTTTTACCTGGTCGATCATTGCAGAAGCGTGGTGGTGGGGATGATGGTGATCTCTGTTGGATGCATAACTTCGACGAAAAGGAGGTGGCTTTCGGAGAAACCGGCCGCTTTGAGAAGACATTGTTCTGACGTCTTCGTCAGAATGGGCTCTCCTGTTGGTTGAAACAGAAGGGGCCAGTTAGAACCACTGAACCAGCAGGCAAAGCTTCGAAAACTATACCTCAGATTTCCTGGCTCAGCCAACGACATGGCTCCTGGACTCAGTTGGGCTGACCTCTGGGAGTACCTCGCGGGGCTCCTGGTCCTTGGTCTTCGGGACCTGTACACACTGTTTAGAGGAAAAAAATAGACAAAGATTTTTAACGTACAAGCAAAATTTGCAGGGCAACTTTACAAACCTTTGAGGTCTGCTCTGCCTCATTTTGACACTCCTTCCACGCCTCATAACAGTTTGCCGTCTTGAAGGCGGGACACGCCTGGTACACGCATAACAGCAGACCTGCAATTTGAAAAATGCAACGCAGTAGCTCAATTAGTCTTGAAGGCGTTAGACCATCATGGTAAATTAGCCCGTGTCGTAATTACCCTCCAATATAAGAACCTGAAGGCTTTTGCCAAAAAGTCTCCAATATGACTCAACGTTAATAGCATCAAGGGAATCCCAAGGAGAGCGTAAAGTATCGTGACAACTTTGCCCCAATCCGTCTTCGGAGCTATGTGCCCATATCCTGCAAAATAATCCAGTTTAAGTAGGCTTTACCAAATACAAAAAAATATTTTGAAACAAAACAAACTCATTCTTGAACTAAATTTCTGGTCATTTCACGTAAAGAAGCCAAAACCAACAGTCCTTCTTCTTCAACCAAGGTTTATGATAATCAAGAAACGTATTAAGGACCTCCCCACCTCTAATGTCAACCTTGATTAGGAAACGCTATCGTAGGTCATCTGACTGAATATTCCCAAAAGTGCCGTGACATGGCCTGCAACGATAACTCGTCATATATAATCTTATGCAACGACATTGCTTCTAAATTAATGAGGTAATTGGCAATGGTGGCCAGATTTGTAGTGCATACATTGTCAAAAGCGGTTGACTCCTGGCGCACCCTTGTCCAAAATTAGATTGAATCAAGTCAGAAGTTACATGAAGAACAAGTAACGTCAGTCAGACGCTGCCGGCTCAGGTAACAAACAATCATATTTTTACGGCGGACGTCACGTGGGCGACAGCGTTTCATCATTAGTTTCATAACAATAATCCTATTCAAACACTCCATACTTTGTAGCCTCTTTCATTTAATCAATGCCAAAATGAGCGTGACAATTACGAATGCACGTAATGTATTCTTCCTTGCAAATTATTTCGAGCCTTTGTTTTTTTCTTTCGTTGAGTCAGTCAGGTAGCTTCTGCGGTTAAGGTTTAATTTTGACCCTCGGAATGCATAATCTGCATTGCTAATCAAGATTTTAAAGCTAAAATTGGGCTGCTACAACTTTGATGTTGTGGTGTCATGTTTCTACGTTGGTGACGTTCTTCTCCAACAGGTGCAACATTTCTAACTAACCGTAATTGCTATTTTATTGTTATATATTTGGCAGTAAATTTGATTCTTGTGCTGATAAACGCGAGATTCAAGTTGCATTTTTTAAGGGCCTGTAATTCAATAAGCATTGGCGTCAGAAGTCACAAGTCAGAAGCGTAGGCTTCTTTATGGACGCTTGCTTTGCCTTCTCAATTTGTTATTGGAGGAATCATAATCATGACTAAAAGCAAGCGCGCGATTGCAAATGGCTCGTTTACACGAGATGCGCAATCCTGAAGCGCCTGTGGTGGTCAGTGGTGACCATGTACATGTGTACACTTGCGAATTTGAGTTATACTTTTTGCCACGAGCCGCGTGTAATTGATGCAGAGTAACATGTGTTTGTCAGGCGCCAAAACTGGACTGTATTTACAAACATGCTGCGCAAAGCGCCCATAAGCGCTCCAAGACAACTTGGCAGACCTGCAGACCCTTGAAGAGACGCTGTGACCCCTTCTACTCGAATTATGTAACATTTGTTGCATTCCTCTTCCTTTTCTGCGAAATGAGTTTGCCATTTGACCATCGCAACACACGGCGGCTTGTGTATATTCTTGTACATATTCCTATCTCTACAACGGCAATTGATGGCGCAACTCCACGTCGACTCAAGACAACGCAACGGTCAGTTACATGATAAATTCGATAACGTTTATCCCACCTGTCTTCAGTTTCGTCTCATTGATCTCACAAGAAGGAGCAAAAGTGTGTTTGTCTGCCGTTTCCTTTTCCTGTCGTCCTGTTTCTTTGCACGCAACTTTTAATTTTGTGAGTTTCTTGCTGATTTCACTTGCGTTCCTTTTTATTATTTTGCAAAATGCTTTCTCTCCCCGGTGTCAAAGCGTCTGCGTTACTAGCGGTCGTTTTTAGTGCCGCGGTGGTAGTGTCATTTCCACAATCGGATTGGGTTTGGGGGAAACAACAAGGATCTGCTTCTTCTCCTTCAAGCTTTTCGCAAACTGCACCAGCCGCGTCAATCAGCAGGCCGTCAAGTTCATTTTTTGGCACGGGAAGCAGCTCAAATATTGGCAACGTAGCTGACAATGTCATCGTCACTTCCTCTCAATCTTCAGGCTCCAATAAGCGTAAGAATCTTGAGTTATATAGCTTTGGCACCGGTTCCCCAAATTTCTTGCTCGTGTCAAAAGCTTTCAATGGCTTTTTCAATGTGTATTTCGTCCCTCTTAAATGTCGCCTTAACGTTGCTTTGTTTTGCATGCTTTTGCTTTTGTATAGCAACGGTCATAGTGCAAGTGCTTCAACCGGGTAGCTCAGCGGTTAACGGTTTGACGTCCACCGGCTTTAACCTAAACTCAACAACGTCCTCTGTAGCTTCAACGAGAGGAGCTCCAGCTGAGGGTGAAGGTCGGATTTTTCCAGGAGTTGGCAGATTTGTCTCACAAGCTATCAACCAGTTTGTGAACAATAATTGTAAGTACCTTGAGGAAATTTTAAATTATTGACATGATTAAGCCGCTAACTGTTTTATTTCGCTGGTGGGCAGTTGCAAACAACGGTTTCTTGAACACACTGCTGAATCTCGGGAACAGATTCCCAACTACCAGCAGGCCCCCAACTGGAGGCTCATCCAGCAATAATAACAACAACAATAACAACAACAACAATGATGAATTCAACACTTCAGGAGGAGGAACAGGTTCAAGCAATAACAACAACTTTGGAAATACTGGAAGTGGGAGCCAGTTCCTAGGACAAAGTTGTAGATGTATTCCTGCTTCGAGCTGCAGGTTGCCAAGTGTAGACAAGGTAAATTTTAAAGTCTTTACGGTCAATGAGATGATTGATTCTAATGATTTTAAATGCGCTTCAGGGAAATTGTGCCGGAGGCATCATGTGCTGTAGAGAGCGAACTCGAGGTGTCGGAAGTACTGGAACTTCAAGCAACACCCGGACTCCAAGCACCCGATTTTCGCCCGGTGAAGTTCGACTTGGGCTCTTTGAAGACATTGTTCGAGGGTCTGGAAACGTTGTGGACAACGCCATAGATTTCCTATTTGCGCCATACTTGACGCAGGAAGACCAACAAAGACTCGCTACGAGGATCGGCAGTAGCGGAACCCGCCAAGGTTGAGAATGTGGAATATATACAAGATTTGTTGAATAATTTGTTTAAGGGCTGATGGATTCAAGGAAACAGCAAGTTGGAAAAATGTGTAGCAATGGTGATTTTTGAAGAGCATGGGAATCATGTGGATTATAACATGCTATCGTTTGTGCAATGTCACCGTTGGTGCATATTTGCAACCTTGAAACTTTTCTGTCTGTTTAACTGTATTATATTAACCTGTGTAGATGTTATTTTTTGTAAAGCAGATTAACGTTATAAACCTACCGATTGTTGTGATAACCACGATGGAGTAAAACAAGGCTCCTGAAAATGTCCATTGAAGTGTTTCGTTCTTCTCATTGCCGTCCCAACCGCCTTTTTTCATGGCTATCAAAATGTCACGTTCATAAACCTGCCGGTTCACAGGGTACATGACATGTTGTGTCAAAGTTTGCCAAAATGTATTAAAAAAATACCGATTCAAAGATTACCAGTAGATGATGGGAAGTGTTGCCGAGCCAGTCGTCGTCTTTCAATACTTTCATCTGATTTGCCATTATCCACAGGCTATTTGTCACCGCTTCCCTCACTTTTGTCATGTTTTGTTTCATCTGTCAAGAAAGTCATTAGCCATAATGTGAAAATTTTGCTACCAGCATATGGAAGTGAGAACAAGCTGAAGTTGAAAAAAATCAAACCTCCAGTTCATGTTTATGTTCTAGGGCTTCAAAGGTAAAAGCTCCTATAACACAGTAGCCGACAATTAGCGAAATGAGTCCGACATGTGAGAGGAAGAAAGTGGTCACTTTTTTGAACGTTTGAATGAACGAGACGCAAAGAGAGGACTGGTCGTCTCTTTCCTCGTCAAAGTCCATTTGCATCATCATTTTGAGGCCGGTTTTGGATTACAGATTTTTTTAAATTGCAAAATTTCAGGTGGCACTGAACCAGGGTTTCAAACTGTCTGTCAAAACACCAACATCACGTCACCACCAACTTCTTCCATGACGACAAGGACGAATTGTTCACACGGACCCAAACTGCTCACTTTTGACAAAAAGATCTGCGATAATCTTCACAGGCTTAACCATTATGAACAAGTCAACAAGGCAGTAGGATGAGGTGCGAATTAGCCTTTTGCTTGTACTTGCTAATTACTTGACACTTTTCCCGCATACGGGATGATCCGAGACGTTGAAATGACAGTGAAAAAGTGATAATGTCGGCTCGGTTGCTCCTTCATACTTCCGGTACATGAGAATTGCTTCACGGAATTATAGAAAAGCAAATAGCTGACTTGATGACGGTTTTGTTCTCTCTCTCGGCTCACTCCGAACCGAGACATTGGAACCTTGTATCCTTCTTCCGTGATGTAAAAATCTAGTATATAGTCGTTTGGTTTCGCTGAGCACTCTGCAAAAGGATCATACATAACATGTTTATATCTGAAAACGAATGGCCACGGGAAATAAAAATAACTTGCCGTGTTCCTTTACGGCGTCAAGTCAAGTGGGATGTAAGATGGATGTTCAACAAGGAGGCTGATCGCTGGGGCATTTATTCATGGACTTTAAGAAACGAACCAAGGAACGAGGCTTTACAAATTTTATTTATTTCGCAATATTGCAGCACCCTCCTCATTCGCCAAAGTTGGAAGAACGCCAATCCAGATTATCGTCTCAATGAGGAGGTTCTTCATTGGTGGCGGCTTCGATAATTCAGTACGAGGTAGCAACAACTTTCAATCCGATGGTGGATTCAAATATAGGCGTTTTTAAACGCAATTATTATTTTTTGCCAGGGACATTTTGAATGCGAATATGGTATAATACAATAGTGAAACATTGGTGCGGAAGCCGCCGCTAAATTGCCTTTGGAAGGATCGCTTCAATGTCTACTACATACTTAATTGTAGCGGCCACAATCCTGAGCACACTTTAATGTTCTTTTTATGGCTTAATTATTACAAAGGTTATGAATGCATCTAACTAAACAGATAGACACGATCCATCTATAAAGTTTGCGCATAGTCCATGGAAGAAAAGTGGTACACTGAGTACATAATAATTTTCGAAATCTAGGTTCCTCTGTCAGCAACATGATTTCCAAAATCAATAAGTTTGCAACGTCATTGGTTGCAATTTTAATTGCAGCTGCAGTTGCAATACCTTCGAACCTCCAGGCTGGAACTGGATGCAAAGAGTCCGAGGACGCCGACGATGATTTTATTTGTACTTACTTGTTTTACCATAAACTAAACGTTTGTGAGTGAAGGTCGTCCATTATGGAACCAGTTTCACAAGTCATTTCTGTATTTATAGCAGACGATGATCTGGATCCTTACGGGGCTGCTTTGTCAAGATCGATCGCCAGCTCTGCAGGTTAGTAAAGAATGGGATTGTCAATTTGGCTTGGAACACTTGTATTCATCACTATGGTTAACTGTTGCCTGACCATTGGTCAACCACTTATAAACATGGACAGGAATGCAAGGGAGATTTTTAGCCGAAACTGGAGCAGATGATCTGGACATACGTAAGTCTTGAAAGAAACATTTGACTGATGAATATTTCATAGGAAAAAAGTATATAAAGTTTTTAAACTTTCCCCATCCTTATAGTCATGGAAGAAAGCATATTGGGAGTCAACCACGGAGAAGAAGCCTCTGAGGATGAAGACTTGTTCGAAGGCGACATACTTCTGCCTCGTAATTCCTTGAGCCGGTCTGGCCTCATCAGTGAAAGCACTCGATGGCCAGACAATACAATCGTGTACACAATTTCTGAGGAATACAGTAACCAGCTACAGTTCTAGCTTTGAAATGCTTACTTCAAAATACAAGATACTGATCATTCTCAAAATTTCCAGAGCCAAAAGAAAGGACTCTAATTAAACAAGCCCTCAAAGTGATAAACAGCCGTACTGGTGGATGCATAAAATTTCGAAAGGCGACCATTGCAGACAAAGCCTACTTATTTATTCGGAAACAAGGCAAAGGTTGCTCTTCGGAACTTGGGTTCCAGCCCCAAGTTCGCTACATGAACCTGTCGTCTGTCTGTTTTTCCAACGGATATGGAACGGCTGTCCATGAGCTCCTGCACGTTCTGGGAATCTTCCATGAACAGTCTCGAAGTGACAGAGACAAGTGGATAAAGGTTGAGTTCAGTAATATTCGACCGGGTACGGCCATTGACAAAATAGATTTGAAATATCAGAAAGACTCTTAAAAGAGTATCAAAGGCATTCTCAACTGTGAAACTGTTTTGAACGACAGGGAAAGAGATCAACTTTAAGAAAGTTGATCCAAAAACGACATCGGAGTTCGACCTGGAGTACGACTACAAGAGCATTATGCATTACAGCAAGTATGCGTTTGCGAAAGACAACAAATTACCGACAATAACAAGTTTGCTGCCCGGCAAAGGGTTTGAAATGGGACAACGAAGAGATTTGAGTCAGGGGGACATCAAGAAAATCCGCGTTATGTACAAATGCGACCAGGCCCAATCATAACTGTGAATCGGGATTTCAAACAGAGTGGATTTATTTGGATTGGAACGTGGAAGTGTCATTTGGAACTAGGGCTAGACCTTTACTTTCACTATGTTTTAATAAAAAAAAGTGTGATAAAAAATGAGCTGTTCATAATTTCAAGATTTTAGAAGTTTACAAAATGTAGCCACCCCAATGTCAAAGTTCGAAAAATAAGAATATCGGTGAAAGCATGCTAAACACTGGAACTTTTCCCAAACGAAAATTCGGGGGCGAATCCTGAACGACGAAATCGCATCCACTCAAAATCGTCGCTAACATTACCAACACACGTAAAAGCCGCGATTATACCGAACAAGCATAGGGACTATAATAATAAGGAATTTATAGAAGACAAACCCCTAAAATTTGCCAAGTTTGACTTTAATAAGTGACTTTAAGTTGTTTATATTTATTTGAAAGCTGGTTCTGTTCAGTAGAACTTGATTCTGCTTTATCATTTCTGTTTCTGAGAAAGTTTCAAGTGCAAATTGTCGAAATGAAGAAGAAGCGTCATCATCCTGATTTAATGACAACTGCGATTAAATGGGATCTAATTGCTGGAGCGGAGGACAAACTATCCTCGTAGGAATATTGGTCGACGTAGAAACTCTTGGGGGTGGTGGAAACAAGACAAGTTTGTGTATTTGCAAGTCTGGAAGGACTTGTAGTGTGACAATCTTCAAGTTTGACGGTGGTGACCACCTGTAAATAAGACATGTCATGAAAATGGTATTTAACTGGAAATTAAGTACACAACTTTGGAGCTGATAGCCGCCGTGGAGGTCTTAAATGAAAGCCATCAAGCATGGCGACAACAGCAAATGTGCAATCTACGGCTCCGAGTTTAGCAGTAGCTTTACCGTCTTCGAGTAATGCTTCTTCTGAAACAAAAAATGGTGATAAGAGTCTTTCTTGTCAAGAACTTCGGCTGCTTGCTGAACTGGACAGGTAAATACTGTACTAAATTCTTGTGACTTGTTGGATAAAATGGATTATCAAACGCTTGACTCATATCCTTTTTCATTGGAAAATATAAAAGTTTCATGATGCTAATGGTATGTATGTTTTGATTTTCTAGCCGGCAGTTCGGAATACTTCGGCTTAATGAACCTGAGCATGCTGAAAAGAAACATCTAGTTCAAAGGGTTAGTTGGAATAGTTTGTAACATTTGATTTATTTTACATGTTTTTGCCGTGGACTAATTTGACATTTGATGGGATATTCTTTCAGGCTGTAGATCATCTCGACCGACTGATTATAGAAGCAAGAGATGGTAATTTTCAGGACGATGAGTGCAATCCACTTCGGATAGATCCGAAAACTTATTGTAAATTAGGACATTTTCATCTTCTTCTAGAGAACTATAGTAAAGGTGAGAATCTGCTGAAAGTCTGTCTGGCCAGGTGCCGACAAAATCTAAAGTTTTGTATTTCTGCAAGCAAAGTCTAAAGTGAATGTGTTTTGGCGTCTTGTTACAGCTCATTCAGCATATCAAAAGTACTATAAAGATCGCCCACTGGAATATTGGCAAGATCCAAGTTTTCTATACGGCTATGGACTAGTACTGTTTCATTTCAACGCTTTTTTGTGGTAAGTATTATGATACTTAAGTAAACTCCTTTTTGGTTATACCTTGCGGAATTTTCGAATCTGCGAAATGACTTTAGATCCAGTGTTTTTAGATGACCGTTCATATTGTTGATTTGGACGAAACAGAGATTGGCAGAACTGAAGCGGCTGCGTTTAGTGTTTTGCCAGTTTGAAACAGTATCTAGTTTGTTGACGCAGCATCATGAGCCAAGGTCTTGTTATTGATGACAAGTGCTAGAATTTTCGGAATAATATGTGTAGGATCAGCAAGGATGCTGTAGTCATTCTCGGAATTTTAATGGCCTTTCAACTTCTAACGATTCTCGTTCAGAATGTTGTTATAGGCATCTGGATCGGATGTAGCGGGTAGTCTAAACATTGCAACAATATCTGGCAGTGCTCCCATCTGGAGAAAGACGCACGCAAAGATTCGGAAACTGCTATTGATTGTGTTTGGCGGCAGATGCCGCTCGTTTCGCGATGTTGTTAAGAGCTTCTCTGGCACTCGCATCTCAACGTCACGTAACCCGTCCGGAGAGGACTGTGCGTTTGTTATGGTTGGAGGGTTTGTTCAGAAGTTAGGTGTGTGGAAATTATTTGTTATCCTCAAAATCTACGTAAACAAACAACGGAAACGGATTCCTCTTGACGGTTGTAGGGAAAGGTGATATGTGAATGTAGTCAGGATCTGCGGAATCGGAAGCAAAGATGGTTCATTGACTTTCCTTGGGCTGCCATACCATAAAGATAAATACTTGTGTTGTGAGTGTAACACGCGCTAGTTTTAGAAGCTAAGGCTGACAAGATTTGGCCTTAGATTAGAATTAAGTGGTTTTTGATACCGTATTTTGATAACTTTTGTACCGTTTAACGTTCGACGTGGATAGTTGAAACCGATTTCCGCATTTTAAACGCTGCAACTCCATCGCTTGTTCAGTCGTCCAAGAACGATTCGCAACGAAAGTTAAAAAATTCTAGCCGGTAATTAATTCCAAAACACTTCAAAGAATCTTCAAAAGCTGAATAGTTTCCTGGTGTAATTTTATTTGTGCGGCTGGTGTACAGTGTTGATAGTTAAAGACCGCTCGGTATTCATAAACAAGGCTGAGTTGAGATGCAGAGTTGTTGATGAATTGTTGAGATGTTTCTAAAATTCTTCTTATTGTTTACAGGGCTCGACAAATATTCGCAGAACTGCTTTACATCTACCCCAGCTTCCACTTTGCATCACAAGTACATCTACGTTTGGGGTTTATCTCGAAAATTACCGGAGACGCTCACGGACTAGCACATTTAAAGATCGCCTACCAATCGTCAACTCTAGATATAGCAGAAAAGAATCGGGTTCTGTTCCACATTGCGCATTACCACGAAGTCAATGGGAAAGTGAATTCGGCGTTACAATTATATAACGATATAATCAAGTCAAGCCCTCTCGAATCCGTACCCGTCGCCAGTAATAGTAGAACGTTAAGTAATACTCAAGACGTTAATCGGAGTTTGTCCTCAATAAAAGCTGAGGCTTACAGACAGATCGGTAAGTGTTAAATTCCTCAAGCTTACAAATAATCAATAATGGTAAAGATGAACGGATTGATCATATGATGGAATTTTGTGATTTTCAGGGTGGTTGTACCATAGCAAAGAGTGCCTTGGAGATCGAGCCTCTCGGGAGAATACGGCGATTCAGTATTTGCAAAAGTCAATCGAGTTTGAACCGACGTCTGGTTTAACCCTTTACTTGCTGGGCAGATGTTTCGCGTCAGTTAACAAAGTCCATGATGCCTTTTTAGCGTACAGAAATTCTGTGGATAAGTCTGAGGGAAACGCAGATACATGGTGCTCAATCGGGTAACTGGAAGATGAAAAATTATAGCTGTTCTTGGTACTAAAATCTGAGCATTGTTTGGTAATTTGTGGTATCTGTATCAACAGTGTATTGTACCAGCAGCAAAGTCAACCGTTGGATGCGCTACAAGCGTATATTTGTGCCGTACAATTAGACAAATACCACGTTGCTGCCTGGACAAATCTGGGAATACTGTATGAATCAGCAGGGCACTTAAAGGACGCCTTGGCTTGTTACGTAAATGCTGGCAAGGGCGCGAGACACTCGAATGATTCGTCTTTGAACCCAAACCTGCTCAATAGAATAAGATTCATTGGAAACCAATTGGCTCATGCGCCAAGACAAAATAGTACAAAAGCTCGTCAATTGCCCGTCATAGAAGAAGCTTGGAACTTACCTATCACTGCCGAAATGACTGCGAGGCATAACCAGCAGCGCCAACAACAACCCAAGGTGAGGGATATAAAATAATAAAAATAACATGTATGTATACAGAGTATACCGTCAGCTGAGTTATAAATAACTCATGTGCCGTTAAGTGGTCATCTTTCAAGCAACTTGTCCCATTTGGGGAAAGATGTTCTTGTTTGAACAACTTGATGGCTGACTGTTGTGATCTATGGAAATTTTACTTAATCCGACACTAAAATTAAAGTTACAATCCTTTACATACAGGATGGAAGATTCGGGGCCCTGGGTATTCATGATGACAATTTACTAAGGTAATTATTTATCTGCTCGACATAACAGCTTTGAGCGATACGCAAATCTATTTTAATTTTTTGTGTGACGGAATATAGAGTAAAAGAAGAAATTGAAGAAGATAGTGATGGAAAATACATGAACGGCTCGACTAGATCATCGATGTATCTTCACTCGGCCAATACGAATTTGGGGAAGGCAACTCTAATGACTCCTGCCGACCTACAATCTTTGATCAAAATGGAGAATCCCGAGATACGGAAAGAATACGAAAAGAAGTTCGACGTCAACAATGTCTCAAAGAACCGGTTAGCTCAGCTGAACTTGCAAATGACCGGGGAAGAGATCAAGAAGTTCATCGAAAGCAATCCATCTCTCACCACTCAAGTAGGCAATGGCTCGATACTTCCAGAAGATCATGGTCCTCCAAAACCACCGCTTCCGCCACAAGTATGTCATTTCTAGTTTTGTCACTCTTGATGAGCTACATAATTTCTAACTTGATTTTGTTACGACTCCAGGTACGTCTCACCAGAGAACAGCTAACTCCGCAAACGCCAAGTGTGTTCGTCGACAACAAAAAGGAAGTATTTAGTCCTCAACTTCAAGAATTTTGTTTAGAACATCCCATAGCGGTTGTAAGAGGCATGGCTGCTGCGTTGAAATTAGACCTGGGCTTGTTCAGCACAAAAACCTTGGTAGAAGCCCATCCAGACCATGCAGTAGAAGTACGTACACAGTTTGCTCAAAGTGTTGATGAAAATGTCGACGTAAATGGCAAACCTGTGTGGTCCTGTATAAGTCATCGAAGTCACACCACCATACAGAAGTACGCTGCATACCAAGCCAGCAGTTTCCAGGAGTCTGTCAAGGTAAGCTTGAGTTTTTCGCTTCTTACGATCGAAATCGAATGATTTCTAAATTTTTGCTTTGGGCTAAAGGAGGAAGAGGAGAAGAATTCTGGGGGGATCGGAACTAACAGCGACTCGGACAGCAAAGACAGTTATCATAGTAGCAGGAATTTCGCGAATACTACAGCGAACGGAAGTAAACGATTGAAAAAAGGCCAGAAACAGATACGATTTGGTACAAATGTGGACCTGTCTGATGACCGGAAGTGGAGATTACAGCTGCAAGAGCTACAAAAGCTCCCTGCTTGGGCACGTGTGGTCAGCGCAGGGAACATGCTGACCCATGTTGGACATGTCATTCTCGGAATGAATACAGTACAGCTGTATATGAAGGTCCCCGGAAGTCGTACTCCTGGTCACCAAGAAAACAACAATTTCTGCAGTATAAACATTAACATCGGTCCGGGAGATTGCGAATGGTTTGCAGTTCCAGATAACTATTGGGGTTGCATTCAGAAACTTTGTGAAAAGTAAGTTCTACAATCCCTATCAGGAGCATTCTTGGTTGGATCATATTACAGTGAACTGTTTTCGCAGGAATGAAATTAGGTATCTGCATGGATCGTGGTGGCCTAATATGCAAGATTTACTGGAAGTGGGTTGCCCTGCATACAGGTTCACTCAAAGACCTGGGGATCTTGTCTGGGTGAATAGTGGTTGTGTTCATTGGGTCCAAGCAACTGGGTGGTGTAACAACATCGCTTGGAATGTTGGGCCCTTAACTGCTCGCCAGTATCAACTTGCTATTGAAAGGTACGTAGAATATACGACTTAGCTCAATGCAGAATGCAAACTAGCCTAGACCATGGTTTAATATTTGTAACTATAATGCAGGTACGAATGGAACAAATTAGAACTGTTTAAGTCGATCGTTCCAATGGTCCATCTTACGTGGAATCTAGCCAGGAATGTTTTTGTTTCTGATCCGAAGCTTTATGACTTGATAAAGTAAGTCTCGTTCTCTGGATGGTTATGGTAATATTTAAATCATCATTTCATGAAAATTAAAATTGCCTACAGGTCTGTCATGATGAGAACACTCGTTCACACCATTCGCATCTTGAATTTCGTACGTAGCAAGAATGTCGAAGTGAAGTTCCATGGTCGCACTAGGAATGATCCATCACATTATTGCGGTCGTTGCGAGGTAGGTATAAGTTGTCCATTTCGTTCAAGTTTTTTGTCCACATATCTGCTAATGACAAAATGGTACTTGCAGGTGGAAGTTTTCAACGTACTGTTTATCCGAGAGCAAGAGAAAAAACATATGGTTCATTGCTTAGATTGTGCAAGGTCGCATAGTCCCAACCTGAATGGCTTCATTTGTCTTGAGGAGTATAAATTAGAGGAACTAATCGATGCCTACGATAATTTCACGCTGTATAAAGTAAGTTTCATTATGTCGTTTTTCATGGGACTGTCCCAGCTCTTTAATCATAATGTTTTTCTTTCAGATGCCCACGTCTGGCCAACTTCAGCAAGTAGCCGCATCTAACCCAATCTCGTCATCACAGAATTCTCCTACGACTGGCTATGCCTCTCAATCTCCAATAACGAACTCAAACGTCCATATAAGTTCATTAAATGGGAATAGCACTGCTTGATTATTGTGAAGGTTGTAGTAGTAGAGATGTTGGTACTTGTCAAATTTTCTCATTTTTGTAAAAATGTTTAGCATCTTTCATAGGGTGAACTTGGAACTTATTCATCACTGCCACGTGAATGAAAGAACATTATAGGGACAATTGTTTGTAAATTGTGAAACTAGAGTTGGTATCGGTGTCATTCAAGACGTATATAGGTTATCGCAAGATATGTATAAATTGTAGAATTCCTGTACAGACTTGTACAGTTGTAGATTCCTAGGGCGCCAGCCAAGCGAGAAATTATGTTGATGAAGTTTTGTTCAAGCTGAAAGAGTGTAATCAAACTTCCGAGGGGTATTTATCTAACTTGAGAACTTAATTTATTGTTGATTTGTGTACTTTAGTGTCAATTGTGATACATAGTCTTTATGTATTTTCACCTTCAGTGCTGGTAGCGCTTTGCACCTTTATTTTTGTTGATTGTGGTGTGTACGCTAGGAAACTGTAAACAAGGGAAAATCGACTGGTGAATGTTTTTGATACCACACTATTTGTACCAAGCGTCGTAGTATTTTACCAGATTGTAACTCATTATAGACAGTACAACCAATCGCTACACGAGCGAAAAACTTGATGAGCAAATAATACCTTTGTAAATTCTAGACATCTAGCTTTACATGTAGGAAAGCTAATGTTATTTTGAGAATAAACTGAACGTTTTGGGAATCACATATGTATTTACGTTCAACAGATTTACATGTTTACAGCACAGTAGTTTATACATGTATAACTGTGAACATGAGTTACTTACTTGCTTGACATTGACGACGAATTTAAAAGCTGGTCGACTGAGTTTCACTAGCTAAGTATTCTTACACTACTCGCTAATAGCAAAAGGAGCACCACAGGAAATCAAATGAGGCCTTACTGTTAATTTTTGTACCGAAAGTTTGTAGAATACTTGGATAGCTTGCGGTAGCATGCGAGGATGAAAATATGTTTTTAGTCTAAATAGCACATGGGATTGTGACTGAATGCATGAGAAATTGTACTACTACAAGGGCAAACAGCTACTACCGGAAGCTGTATTTTTACAGCTGAGTAACGTTATCATGCACAGAGAACGGAATGGAGTTGCAGTTTACAACGGAAGTTCCAGCACCCACTGACGTGTAAATCTGCAAGCGTCCTCCAGCAGCGGAAGTTTCCGCTGTCCGGCTCTTACCCCTCGAAGTTCTTTGGGAGGCCGAAGTCATGCAATACGGATGTTTACGATGACTGCTGGACCTTGTTCGGTGATGACTGTTGAGGCCGTCGGTAGCGTCTCCTTGGCTCGACGAGCTTGACAGTGAAGTATTTTCATGGTATGTCCCTGTCATGGGGGACGGAAGGTGGGTCATTGTGGTGGATGTCCCCAGTCGAGAGCGGAAAGTTGTCCCATTTTTGTGAGATCCGGTTCGTTTCCAACATCGCAACGTCCGGCTGAACTCGGTCCGAAATTTAATGGACATGGCGTTGTACAAGATGGGGTTTATCGCACTGAAACAAATGACACCCTTGTATAAGACGGTGAGTAAGAACTCGAAAGATTTTCGCAGCGATATCACAACTAGCAAAAAGAATGGCTCGTGTCCAACTTTATTACTGCCGGAAATCACGCACCTGGTGAAAGCTTTGAAATTGTCTTACGCAATTTCCTAATAGAAAGAAAGTCTTGGCTGATCAAAGTTTTTATAGCAAACCTGAAGGTACAGGAGAGCCTCAAAACCATTTTGCGTCATTTCAAGCATTCTTGCCACACGTAATTGGACCTCAAGCTGTGGGACTTGATGACTGTGTAAAAGTTTGGAGCTCAACTTCTCGCCCAAACTATTACCCAGCCCGAAAGCGAATTAATAGAAACGTTTGCATGATTTAGGGCAATAATCGATCAAATAGAGAAGCCGTCCCATGGATTCACCACGAGCATTTTCACCCCTAATTTTACGCTTCGTTGACCATTCAAAGCCAAAGCCTTATAAGCCTGCTGTAGATCCGATAACAGTGAATTGGTCGCCGCCACCTCCGTTTAATCTTGCCTAAATCTAAAGGTGCTAGCAGCAAGCAAAATGTAGAGCTTGATACGTCATTCACAGTCATTGTTTGTTGATAGTAATTCCGGAAGTTTGCTCGCAAATACCCGAAACCAAACAGTAAAAGTCGGTAGGCGGAAATCGCTCACTGGGCAAACGCAACATGATACAATCCCAATACTTGGAAAGCTTTCTCCACCACACAAACAATAGGATCCATATAACCAACTCATACACACGTGACTAATCTTAAATATGCGCCGCATACAAACGAAACATGATGGCAATATATTTATTTATATTATTATTGCTTCATCACCAGCAGGAAATCTGATGACGATTTATTTACCTTTGCTCTTCCACTAAAAAGATATATACGAACACACACTCTGATTCCATTCCACGTATCCCTTTTATATATTAACAATATTAACCAGACCGATAATAGATTCCAACGAAATGATCCCGTTACTCTCCGACTTTATCTCAAGTGCCATTATGCATGCTTACATATATGGGTGGTGAAAAGTGCTTGTTGGAAAGCCCAAAAGGCTGACGTTTATACATGGACGGCTCAGAGGCCTTGGGCAAGAAGAGGAGCCTCTTTCAAACAACTTTTCGCAAGCCCACTTGATAGATGTATAGCGGAAATAGAGCTCCGGTTGTTAACTCGTTGATTGGTATTGACTGACAAATCACCGATACTCCTCGCACCACAATCCTCCCTCCCACTCTTGCCCAATAACAAAGGTTATTTTCGATAACGACGTCAAC
Source organism: Sphaeridia pumilis (assembly GCA_034698345.1). Lineage (NCBI taxonomy): Eukaryota > Metazoa > Arthropoda > Collembola > Symphypleona > Sminthurididae > Sphaeridia > Sphaeridia pumilis. The sequence continues at coordinate 26,772 of JAQGBJ010000276.1, forward strand.
AGCCATTACCTCGAAGGCTGTCTCAGGTCTGTGAGTCAGCCTGCCAATATAATACAGTCCGCAACCAACGACGTTCCGTCTCTGTACTTGAGTTTACAGAATAATTTACGCCTTTACAGACTCTTTCTTCCAAGTGTAACTAATCTTTGAAGACAGGTGGATTCGACTAGAGAGACGCTCAGGAAATCCCTGTGGAGGCCTCGCAGAGGATCATGGGAACAAGGACATTTCTGAGGATTTACGAAACATGGAACGACATGATAATCGAGACGACTTTTCCCCAACTTAAAAGATAACAGTTTGTACCTGCAAAGTTTGCCTGGCGACTGGATAGCGGCTGGACGGGGCCCTGCTGTTTTTGAAACAGTATGAAAATGCCCCTACTAATGCGACGGAAATTCTACTAGACTTACTTGGACTATATACTAATGCACTGTAAGAAGATCAAAAGAAGCAAAAGTTCTTGTTCTCACAAGATTTACAAGAAAGCGCTCCTTATTCCTGTTTGTCTATTAAACTGCCAGGTTTGAGAAGAAGCATTTGAAAAAGTTGGTCTTTTGTCAAAACTAATGTGATGGCTTGCAGAGAATAAGGAAAGGTTGGTTGGACGAGGTAAAGTTGTTTAGAAATTCAAGTCTATATGGAACTTTGAACTTGGTTTGAACAAGTACAGGCAGATTGTTTAACTCTCTCACAGGGACTGGACTCGACGTATTATAAATAAGCTGGTGGGCTCTCTTCATTCAAGCTGCAAGACATTAACGGTGAGGTCGTGACAAAGGGAAAAGGGCGGATATTGCCAAAATAACGAGATATCATCCCATTAGTATGTTGTACACGAGACTCTGAGCTGTACCTAACGGCTCTTGGGACGCAACAGAGCATGGAATTATTGTATGGCTAAAAATATAGTTCCCTTCAAAGTCCTTGCGCACTTTGCTATTAACCAAGTGGGAAAGTCGACCAAAAAACAGTACGGGTACAACCAGAATTTTATCCACGAACTGTACCTACATGAACATTATGGTTGAGGTTTGGTCTTGGAATTATATCACTCTTCGCATCGGAATCCTGACGGCTTCTGGTCTGGGGAAAGTCAAAGTTGGCGAATAATTTTGCAGGAATTAGCATGAGGCCCTGTGAGAGTTAATTAGATTTTGGCTGGATTTTGGGATTTCCACTTGCATTTTTTACTAGAGCATAAGAGCATGTTGTTATTCTCACAGAGAGATTCAGAGATTGCAAGACCATTTTAGAAAGGGTACAAGGGAAGGCGGGAAAAAAGTTTACCTCTTCAAAACATATATACTCACTCAACAAGCTTATATTCCAATGACTAGAGTCAGTTCTCTAGTATATACAAATGTAGAAAGCGGAGGCAAATGAAAGTTTCGGAAACGGCACCCCATTTATCTCTCTGTCTGTCTCCACCTGGGCTGACTTGTGTAAACTTATTGGTCTTGTACTAGTTTCATGTTCTTTGTGGGCAAAATTTGGCTTTTCCATGAGAGGTTGGAGGGTGTCGAAGTGCTTATATATATTTGGAGGAATCCAATGGCTTTTCTCTTAAATTCCCCGTTTACAAGGTGACGCGAGGATGAGCTTGAGGGAAATTGAATGGGAGTGGTTGCGAATGTATTTGCGGAAGGAAACAAGCCAAATTTACCCGAGCGGCTAGCACATACATACTGTATATAGCAATACACGGGCGTTTGATATTCGGGTAACTTGGTATATATATACGGTAGAAGAAAGATTAATGAACTTGGAAATCAAGAAAGTAAATAGTAAATTGTGGGAAGATGTATACATATATACAAGTAACTTTTCTGCTTGTGAATACACAAACGAAGGAATCACGTTTCAAAGGGTTTGTTTGGTAGTTTTGGCGTTCATTGTATTATAGGATCCGTTGCCACCTCTCACCTTTTAATAGGCTGCTATTATCTTAATATTTACTCGAGTCAGCAAGAAGAAGAAGACGATAAGGACGACTTGGGACGGCAAGTGGTGTAGTATAATGCTATAACTTGATTCAGAGTCCTAAAGTTGGCACTTGTTGTTTACGGTTAGCGGAACCGCCTCCGGTCGCGAATAATGACACACTTGGGAGTAGTGCATATAACGTTTCACCTCTTGCAGCCCTTGCGGGGGAAAGCAAAAAGGGAGTAAGCAAGTGGAAACCGGAGACAGAGATTTACCTTGCCTATCCGGTGACAGTCCTGAGACCAAATCGAGTTGGACGAACAAAACACAGACAATTCAAAGGTGGCAGCCGGTTTAGGTGTTGCCAAAAAAGTGTGTACTTACCTATTTATAAAAATACAAGTCTTGGCGAGCATGAGAAACCAGAGGTTCATGTAGGGAGGACTCATGAAGGAATTGTAGACGAGGAGTCCTCGGTAGGGGAGCCAAAGTATCGCAAAAATTACAACGACCATGACGAGCATCTTGATTACCTGTGAATTGAGCAAGACAAAAAGAAAAGGGTGAGAGAAAGTTGGAGTTTAAAGAGAATAATAGAAAGTGAGATTAAAAGGTTGGATATATGTACAGGATTGCGGCTGAAGTTGTTGGCGAAAATGGCTTATATTATTGGGAGGTCTAGCGCAGCGGCGAGGCCACATGCATGCTGAAACTAGGGCTCGATGCCAGAAATCCATCGGTCCTGCGAAACACACACCTTCTTCTTTGAACTTTGTCACTGGGCGCTGGGGAGCTACTTTTGCTCTAACGCTTCCTACCTACATGTAATGTATATAAGCGTTTCACGGTTCATCAGCGTTCCAAGTACGGTTACTACCATAACACTACTGATGCAGGCCTTCTTGCGCACTTGTTAGCTTTTCCGGAACATGAGGCAAGGTTATGTCGAGGACGCCATGGAGCTATTGGTATGGCTGCTTTTGCTTTCACATCGAGACATTGATTGACTCAAGGGTTTTGGTGGTTGAACAAAAGAGATTTACAAGACGGTGAGTCTGGGACCACCACTTTACGGCTTTAAGTTTACACTTGTCCGAGTAGCTGGTGGTGTAATGTTTGTGTAATTTAATTGGAGCGAGTCAGGTTTGAGCAGAGGTCCTAAAGGCCATTTTGTATTTTGTTCAAAGGGAAGACATTGTTGAGGAGGAGATATCGTCATTTGGGTGATTCGATAAACGACTGCGGTGGCTCGTGGCGCCAGCCATTGAAGAATCGAGGCCGAGAAATTGAAGGCAATTTGGTTAGTGGTTGCAAGACGGAGACGTAAGGAGAAATTGCTATATGAGAGAGATACGTAAGAAGACATCTAAAAGCGGGGAAATGGACGCTTATACACACTACCAGACATTTTCTAATAAATGCTTTATGGATGACTATTTTGTGGGGAGTGTGTGTGTGTGTGTAGATTTGCAATCAGTTAGTTGGTTGAATCAATTACATAATGCATTTCCGTGGTCTGTGCGGCCAATTGAGTCGCTGAGATTCTCATACTGTTTGAGACGTTGGGAACATGGTCATGAATCGGGTTATGGTATTAAAGGTACATTTGTAATGAGGAATGGATGATACACACACCTTCCCACATGTGTATAATATTACTTTCCGAGACATTAAGCGGGAATATGAGGTAGCGACCTCCGGCACGTCGTTATGTAGCCCAGGGGGAAATGTATGTTTGTGCAAAAGATTTGCAACTCTTTGTGTGCTCTTCGATACAGTCTTTTCTTTTTCTTTTCTCCTAATCACAGGAGCCCTTTATTGTTTTGAGCTCCAACAATCAGCTCTTTTGTAGTTCTAATTGGATTTTTTTTGTATTTATTGAGGTGGGAGGGGGAGACAAAAGGGTTAAAGCGCTGTTGTTGTTGGGTATAGGGAAATGTGTTGTTGTTGTTTGACAAAATACTTACTTGGACCCTGGATGAGTGGGATTTGGTGGATGTCGGTGCTGCAGTGAGTTGTTGGCTTCCAGGAGCAGCGTTGAATTCCTGAGATCTAGTGGCCCGATTACTGAGGAAGAGAGTCCTGGCGATTCTCGTGTAGAGAATGGTTGAGAGAATTAGCGGAATTACGTAAAAGGTGACGAGGTCTGCCATGTAGTAGGCAATGTATATGTCATTTTTCCTGTTGACTTTGTGAACACACTCGACCGACTCATTGTAGCCTTTGTACTCGAGTGGGATTGTCGTGGTCAAGAAGAGCCAAGGGGAGCAATAACAGACGGCGAAAATCCAAACCCCAATCAGGATTTTCTTGGCGCGTCGCACCGTGCACACTGAGTGAGCTCTCATGGGATGACAAATGGCAATGTATCGTTCGACGGTGAAAGCCGTGAGGCTTAGAGCCGAGGCATTAATGCTGACTTTTTGTGAATAGATGAAGCCGGCACAGCCGACCGAGCCCCAAATCCACTTGTTCCCCACCAAGTAGTAGGAGAGGATTTCTTGTGGAACTGAGGCAATGAGTGTGATGCAGTCGGCAATGGCGAGGCTGACCAGGTAGCAATTAGTTGGCGAACGCATTGCCTTTGATTTGGCCACTACGTAAACGACCATGACGTTTCCGAGGACTCCGACCAGGAAAATGATTCCTTGGAAGAAAGTTCCAATTAGTCGGTAGCGCGGCGAATAAAACTGAGGCTCGTTGTCGCCCCCAGCCATGGCCGTCGAGTTGTTGTAAGTTTCATTAAGGGATTCTGTGGACGTGGGGCCTACAAACGTGTCATTCCATTCCATTCCAAAGGCTTCGGCCATGACAAGCATCATGGCTGCAGCGGCGCCAGGAGAAGAAGTATTTCCACCGCTCTCCGCCGCCGACGCTCCGACGGCTTCCAATCGCGAATTAAATTCCGTGGTTCCTACAAGTCCTCCAAATTCTTGAGAAGCAAACCTCAACATGCCGGCGGTGTCCATTGAGTAAGGGACCAAGGAGAAAGTTTTTTTTTGAAACAAGTCTCACAGATTCTTGCCTGTGTATATGTATAGAAAGGGTATGAGGAAATGATTGATGCTGCTTTCTTGGTGGTGCTTTTCTCTAAGGTCGACACCAAAAGATTCTTTTACGTGGATACATGTCCGTTGGTGTAAGAAGGAGGTCCACGTACATGAGGACGAAGGAGCAAAGCTGAGGACGCTGGCGGTGGTGGTGGTGGTCGTATTGTTTGTTTTCTAAAGCGATTCATTTCCTCTCAAGAAGTAGTAGCAGATGAACACGTAAAGTTTTCCCCAAGGAAGAAGGACTACTACTTGCACTGCCGTCTCAATTATATATACACATTTACACACGTTCATATATTCGCCAACACGTTTTTATTTCCCAAAAAATTGCCTCCAAGAAATGGCTATACTGTATATATATATATATACAGGCTTCTGTAGAGTGTCATGTGTACGAGAGCTCCTTGTATGGAGACACAAACCAAACACTCTGCACCTCACGTCTGATGGCCATGGTCCATGAACACGGTGTATTATCCGTTGAGAAAGTCGACACTTTGGAAATTTTTCTTGAAACTTGTTCGACGCCACACCAACTTTTCACCATGTACCAAACTTGACTCTCCACTTTCTCAGTTGACACAAAAACGTTTTTCAACAACCACTGGAACCACCCACCACCATTACTGTTCATTTCCTTTTTCGCAACTGCAATAATAGTCAAAAATGTACATGGGATTTTCTGCTGACCCATCGGCGGAGAGAAGAGAAGCTTGTTGTTGTGGGGGACCGGCGAATCACTTTTGGTGGCCAATTCCTCCCTCAGAAGAACCTCATTCTCCTATATATCTGCACATAGGGAGAGATCAATATCCAGAAATAGATGAACTTGAGTTGATTTGATGATACATACTTATACACCACGGCCCTCGTACATGGTTAACCAGTCCGATATATTATAACATGTTGGAGAATGTACACGAAGGAACAACAAACCCACCTGTAATCCTCTCCGTCATGTCAAATTCTAATGCTTGCGTAAGCCTCTGCTTCTTGTTCTTCTTCTTCAGCTTGTCTTGTTGTTTTGCCTCTTGAACGTTTCCTTCCGGTCGGCGAATCGTGTTCTTCTATAACCTATAAGGGAACCTGTTCATGGCTTCCTTGTGGCTACTGTATATATTTCGTTGGTTGTGTAAACTTTGTCCTTTTTACATCTCGCTCGAGATGATCTCAAAGGGGAAATGGAGCTTGTTCTTTTTTAACTCGCTCGCTACCTCTTAGGGTTATGGCATGCCGTCGGAGCAGCTGTCATTTTACTGCCTATTATAAGATGAAACTTTTTTCATATCTACATTATTTGGCAAAGATGGTCCTTGCACTTAAACTTGCGATTATAGGACTCGCGGCTAGTTTTTGAGGGCTTTTTCTAAGGTAGGTATCCGACGGGGACGACGACGACGACGACCAATTATCCTGTTTGCAACACATGGGACGATAACTGTCCAGCCGAATTTTCCAAGCCACTAGTTTCTCTTCCCTCTTGGCTCACAGTTTCTTGTTTAAAAACAAGCTGTTCTTGCTGGGAGTGCCGTTTGAAAAACTTGTTCTTTTTCAGATCATAAGAATATAAAAGGACGGCGAAGAATGATTTTTCTGGAGCTTCACAAAGGGTTTTAGCGCCTTTGTTCACTTCTTTTCACCGGTGAAAGTCTCTACTGCGAAATGACTCTAGAAGGAGCAAAAGACTGGAGCCATAAGTGTCCTTCACAGCCTTGGCTGGCGTAGTTTTGAAAGTTGGAAATCAATGGGGAGCAGTCACCAAAGGGTGAAATTCCAGTAATGAATACATGGACCCAGGCAGTAATTTTGGCTACTTTTGCACACGGTGGACAACCACCGCCACGACGACCACGACATGTACAATGTCACTCGACATTTTTCGCACTGTTATTATTGTTGTTTTTGGGGGGCAAATCCTATTATGCACATGACGGGAGCAGAGAACCGACGGACAGTTTACACATTTGTCTCTTTTCTTACACGGCCGCCAAAAGGCTGGTGTCGTATACATGTATGTCGAGAGCTACGTGATCCGGAACCTCTTGTCACATTAAAAGTTTCCCTGACAAAATCCATCACCCGCTCAAAAAGCGGGCACTTGAAAGGGGAGCAATAAATATTGTTGTCTTGGTCTTGTGTTTACCGCCAAACTTGCCCACACACTTGCTCTTGCACACACACACAACACTTTTGACATGGGCCAAGGAACAAATGCCCATTTCCGTCCCTTGATTGGTTCTGGTGGGGGGAAAAGTTTTATAATCTCCTGTGCACAAATCCGTACACGCTCAAGCTTCTGTAGCACCAAATTAAGTTTCGACAAGTTTGGATTAATTTTCCACAGCTACAAGCTTTGAGTGACGTGGATGTTGTTAAAGGGTTTTTTTGGCGAAAAATTGCAAAGGGGTGTGAAGAATAAACACTTGTCCGGGTGTAGAGCAACTTGCTTCCAGAATACTTGTGTAATCAAGTTAATAATAAAGAAGTGGGAACTGATTGAATAGGAGGAGTCAACTTCGGGGTAGTTGCTGTAAGCTAATCTTTTGGTTGACTTGTTCACTTGTTATGACTTTCCTCCGAAAGTCACTGCTGGTGTATATAGTGAATAGTGTGAGTAAGAGAGAAAGCGAAAACGTCCTCCCTGTTTGGCAGCTGAGAAGCGACTCGGGAAACGGCTTGCTTTTTCATCCGACTTGTTGGTAATGGCACAAGGAAATTTCGCTTACAACTGATTTTGGAACTGCAAAAACATTATGGAAGGCGTCTTCACCAAAAGACTACTTGAGTTGGTCGACGCGTGCTGTTTGTGTAGGTGTATATGTGGACAGTTTATAGTAAGGAAGGGCGACGATTGCTCAGCTAGCAGAAGGAAACGTTATTACTCCAGGGACCTCTGCGTACATGTAGAGGATAAGATGGTCATGAATGAAACTGGATCTTGTTTGCCAATTTCACTTACTGGATACACACAATCCAATCCTGTCTCCGCCATTTACAGCCACTTTTGTAATATTTCTGGAATTGTTCGAGTACTTGTTTCGTAGTGGATTCTGCTTTCAAGGGGTATTCTGCTCGATTAAGAGCATACGAGGGATGGATTTGAGTGGGGCGTTGAGATTTTAGTAGCCCGTGAGATAAAATTATTAAATTCGATAAATCTCGTTCAAACAACATGTGTTGCATGTAGTTAAGCTCGAGTCATCGAAAGGATGCTAAGGCCGTAAAATCCATAGCCACATGTTTGCGGTCATGACTTGCTTGAGCAGCTTATTACTTTTGGCGGTCCCAATGGCGAATAAGTATCCTCTGGCCGCCGCCTGATGCATGTACAAATAGCTGTTGACGCTATTACAAGTGCGAGTTATGAAAGTTATCTAAACAACCGGTGGTGGTGGTTCATCCATCCGTTGTATACATTCATTCCGTTTTAATTTCCTTTCAGCCGCTTCTGTGAAAGGCACTTCTATAGGGACAGGGAGTCTCGACGTGGAAGGTGGATGCCGCAGTTCAAAGCGCGAAACGTCCGGAACAAGAGTCACACTAATCACGGGTATTTGTCAAACTGTCGGAAACCTGTTATAAAAATTATTCAAAGAAACTCCTACTTGAGCGGCAAGGCTCTTAAGCCAGATTTTGTAGCAATCGAAAAAAAGTTTGTTGGTAATATATAGTTGAGCGAAACCGCCTGTATGTAATGGTTGCAGAAGGCCCTTGTGGTGGTGGTTTGTGGCGGTAAAAGGATAGCCAAAGTCATCGACGACTATAAAAGTTGCTTTATGCCTCTGCGGCTTCCGTTCTTGTCGAGTACTTGGTTCTCATCGAAGACTAACAAGAAAAGAAGCTTTTTACAAGGTTGAAAAAGGGGTCTAGATTCTAGATACAAAGTAAAAAGGAAAGTTTTCCCTTTGGAAGCGATACCCATCGACTTGAATGCGGCACAATTATTTTGTAGCCTCAAACCCAATGTTGTTATTGCGAAAATAGTTGAGAGGAAGCCGAGGACAGGAGTGGGATGCTTTTGGTAGTTCATGTCTTGCGAATATATATCAGAGTGAAGACAATTTAACATTTGACTCTCTTGTGTCCAAGGATATTATTACGAACACACCAAAGGTCTTTTGGTGATGGTGGAAGGAGAAAACAAAACGCAAGAGGAGAAAGTTTCAAAGAAATGAGCTAAAAATTGTTCTACGCTCCTCTCTTGTCACTTGTAGCTTGTTTGATTTCTCTTTATTTGATTGCTCTGGAGAATCGTGTACATTGAAGCTCGTAAACATTAGGCTAAGGCTATTATCATCAGGAAATTTAGCAATGCAAATACAGAAATACATGTACTGGCTCCCCCCATTACGTGTTTGTTATGTAGAATCTGTAGTGTTTGTGCCAAGCTGCAATATGCATTCATTCTCTTTATTTCATTTTCTCTATTCTCTGCCCAAGTTATTTCTCCAACGACTTGAGCATTTGAGCATTCTTCAGACACCAAAAGCCAATTTCACAAAATAGTCCACCTTGTCTTCCTCTCGTCTTGAACAAATAAGCATTTTTGCCAATGCAATATATATAATAGTATTTCAACAGCAGTCTTTTCCCTGTCTGTTACAACCGGCATACTGAATGATTTACAGGTGATCCCGTTGTTCTATACACACACACACACATTCTTTCTTCCCTGTAGGTCCAAGTTGGTAGCCGAAAACCAGGCTTCTTTTTTGGATTTTATATTGAATCCAAATTTCTTTACCTTACAAGATTCATGTGCATGTGGTGGAGTTGGTGGATGAGATAAAAAAAGAGGAAGGAAGAAGCGACCTTTTCGTCATTTTTATATTCCATCTTCTTGTTATACAGTTCCACATCAATATAAAATCTTTTTTTCTTTGCGTAGTAGAACCCATCGGGCTTTTTTGCATTCAAATTAAAGTCCTCGAAATCCTGGTATTTCAGTCCAATTTTAGCCACAAAAACAAAACATGTCTATGATCGATTCCCGTGCCTGGAATTCTGAAGAGAATCTTGGGTGAAGATTGAAGACACTAAAAGGAAACAAGGCAGCTCAATTCCATGGGTCTCACTCAAGGTCTCCGTATAACAAAGTTGGCCTTTTCGCTGGCCACCGATAAATTATCAGCGGTAGAATAACTTTGCTACTTCCTGCAACATGTCACCACTGCAATTCCGTCTCAAAATTCAATGAAGTTTCTGGGAATGAGATGTTGTGTAACATATCTTTAATTTGCACGTTGATTTTGCGGCAGCCTTGTTTTGTTCAAGCTTCTGGTGGCGGTAAGGGTAATGGCGGTAATAATGATGCCTTGCTTGGCGTTTCTAAGCTTTTCCAAATTGGATTTCGGCTGACCAAGTTGGCTAGACCGACCTATGGCGACCATTCAGTAATCTTTGTTTTATGATACAGCTGGAATATTCCGCATTATGGTGTTATTGGCCATTTGGACATGACGGCACGTAGTCAGTTGGTGTTTTGTCATTATGCTGGGGGGAAGTTGTTGCGCCAAAAGTCTAATTGATATGTCTGAGCAACAGGCTTCCGAGAGAGACTACCGTCACTATGGGGATACAGGATTAAGTTGCATGACAAAAGGAAAGAAGCCGAGGATATTTCAGTCACATCAGATTTGACAAGTCTTTCAACTGGATGGATGCATTGGTATTGAATGCACAGGGATCATCAATGTCATGGATGTACACGAGACTAGAGGAGACCTTCGGGTTTGACAAGTCGAAATATGTATCTCGATCTACTACTAGTCTGAATGATAAAGTGTTGCGTTTTGTATCCATTTGTACAGAAGTACATATCCAGACTTGGCTGGATGGTGGTGGAGTAAATCCGGAAATGGAAAAGTGAGTTGATCGTTGTTTGAGTGTATGTATAAGGGGGCTTGAATTCAAAGTAAGAGTTGGTCGGTGTCATCTCCCATTCTTTGGATTGATCGTCTTATGTCCCTCGACGGAGGCCAGGAGATTTGTAAGCTGCGACGGGACTTTTCGAGGGCCTGTACAACTTTCTCTCTTATCGTTTGGCGAATTTGGGAAATTCATGAAACGATATAAGAGTTGTCTGCTGGTGCAAGCGTGTGTAACCGAGATAGTCGTCCCGTGGAATATTAATCATGGCCATCATGTGGGCAACTACTGCGGCGTCACTGGCATTGTATATCTCACAGTATGTGAACCGTAAACTGTAAGTACAACTAGTACATGTGTAATACGAGAATAATGAACATTAGAGGGAACACGATCAACGGCATCCGGGAAATTGAAGAATGGAAAAGAAAGAAGAGACGACATGAGGACGAGGCTTTGTCGTTGACCAACTTTTGCTAGTAATCAGTTGGCTATTTGGCAAGTTGTTATGTAGAGTTGCTGACATGTGTATAGTATCGTCGTCAAGGCAGGGAAAAATGATTATACCACTACAAAAGTTGGTCTATTCAACTAACTCGTACTTTTTCTTCTCACAGCTTCTCAGTCACTCATAGTCAGTCAGCTTCTTGATGAATCTCTATATATGGTGGCAACCTCAAATATTTACACATTTTATTCCATATGGCACCTTACCTTCCGCACATTTCTTGCAGCAAAAACTTTTTATATACGTGTTGCTTTTGGCTGGAGGTGGTATGAGAGCCGTGAGCCGTCAAGAGTCGAACCGACTTAGTCGAACAATGTGCCCAACAAGGATAATTTCGGTTCTTGGAAAGTAGTAGAGTTGATTCCAGAAGCCTTAAAATATTTTCGTCTTAGAGGCTCTATAATTTACCTACCATTTTGGTTATTCCCACTTTTGGATCTTGACGCCTTTTGTAGAGGCAAGACAGAATCTCCAGAGGCTTCAAAAAAAGTCCCTCAGTTGTATTTTATTCTTCTCTCGTCCCTCCGTCACAAATCCTGTAATGACTTTTCAATCTGCTTTCACTACCAACCAACGCTTTTACCAGTACCTTGCAGCAGTTTGTTAAGCTTGCTTATAATATGAAAAAGCAACAAGGCCACATTCTCTTTTTCCTCATAGCTTATTTCGTGAAAGTATAAATTGTATATATATATAATAAGATGGTAAATGCAAGGCGAGCAAGAAACGAAACACACGTCTCGCTATTATAATAAAATCTCTCATAATTTCCATTGCCACCAGAAATTCACCCGGTGAATCACATCTATCTCTCCGAGGCTGCTGTGAGTCAGTCGAGTCATTCCAGAACTAAATGGTGTACCATATATATAGACGCCTTCATTCAAATATTAATCCTCGTGTAACTTACTCATGAAGCCCTTCCCTCGAGTGCTAGAAGAAAAGAACATTCATGAAACGACTACACTTTATACCGTTTAATAAGACACTCACAGGCTGACTTTTGAATGACGTAAAGATGCTACGTATGCGATAACAGACAGCTGCCATATAAATAGCGCCAATTTTGTTAGAGTGCAGTAAAACAAAATACATACTGCCCGAGTTCATGAATGACTCCAACACCATTACACACAAATTCCACGTCTTTTAAATGTACATCAAAACGCTTATCTTTTGTTGGTTGCCATTGATGCCGATTCTATTCACCGGCCATCATCAGAGGCATCGGACTTGCACAGCCAGAACCTTCAGAGCCTTTTATTTCCACGAAATTTCTCTCGTCTAATTGCATGTTTTCGGTGCACTTGAAAGGCGAAACGTTTCCTTTGATCGCGCCTGTAGCATTATGGTCTTTTGTTTCCTTTGTATCGACCTTGTCATTACACTCTGTTAATTGATAACAGAACTGGAGCATGTGTCTATAGCGTGAAATTAATTTTTCTCATTGTCAAACGGCTGGAATATTATATTTTCCTGAATTTTCGTAGTCCTCGTTTTGGAATCTAGAAATGGGCAATTGGCAAGAACTGTATTGAATGATAGGAACGTAAAAAGCGAAATAGTAGTTTTGATTTCTCCGAAACGACTGTCAAGAAGGATTGTCTTATCAAGCATTAAATATTTATTACAAGAACCATAAAATTATAGCAGATTCAAAAACTCATTATCTGGCATCAAAGTGGAGACATAAAGTTTAATGCCAAAGGAGTAAACGTTCTTGCTTGGAGATCAGCAAGCTGCAAAAGTCCATCTCGGTGCGGAGCGTCGCTAAGGATGAGGTGTTGCTTTCTCCAAGGTAAACACATGGTCTGTGCTTATGGCCATGTTTACATTCTGGTTTGTTTTGGTTCTTGCGGCCGTTCCAGTTACCCAGTTCCAGTTGTCCATTCCCATATTCTTTTGCTCGAGCTACTGCCAAAAACGACCTTGGTGGGAGCTGGAGAAACAAACGCTGGACTAAAAGCATGTTAGCATTTAATTGTGAAGGTGGTCAAGAGAGAGACACGTGGCTAAATACCCATGTCAGCCACCGGCAAATGATCAAATATTTAGAAAAAGGCAGGTTTGAAATTAAGATAAGTTTGGAGTGAAGATAAGACTGTTGCGAATTTAAGGTTTTAAGGGGAACTGCAAAAATTGAGATAAGTGAATTTATTGAATAATCCTTTGGAATTCATGAGAATGCTGGTGGCAAAACGATAAACCAATTGTGCATGAAATATTGCCTAGAAATTCGGTTTCAGGAGCGTTAATAGTTTATCTGCGAATCATCAACGTGATTGATTAGATTACAATCAACTCATGAATCTCGGAAATTTATGATCTGTCTTCGCCGCTCGTTAAAGTGTATTTGAGTAAGTGCAAAGTGAAATTACGGTTGATTCCGAATTGGGCGGCCTTGGAACAACAAACCCAGTGTTTTTCGCAAGTTTGAAGTTTGGTGTGAGAATTTGAAGCAACTTTGAAAGTTGCTCTAGAAGATTAATCCAATTAGTAAGGATTGGAGTCACTAATCCCAAGTAAGTAACTTTACCTTCTTCTTAATTACCCAAACAAATTTCATTAGTAATTTTGGGAGGAGCAAGAGGATTCATTAACTGCCAAATTCAGTAAAAATGATGAAGGTATTCAAGGCTATACTGTCAAATTCCATGTGCTAAAAGTTAAGTTAGCAGGTTGAGGAGTGGAGCGTGTACAAAAATAAATTGGCGCATATATACTAAAAAGAAATTTGATTTCTCTTACGTTGATCCTTTTACAAGACAAGAGTTTTTAGAGCCGTAGCTTATGGCGAGGTATAGTCAGACTTCATATGGCTTGTCTGAGAGAAAATTGAATCAAGAAAAAATCAAGATTTCAATCGGTGTAACCTAATAATGGCATTAGCTTTCAACGCCTCATGATTGGATTCAATATCGCGTCGTATCAAGAGAATAAAGAGTTGATCAAGTGTCTTGGCAACCTTGAAATTATATTACATTCATCCCGCCTGGCCAGGTATCTTGTTTCAAAATTGAGATGTTTTAGACCCTATTGTAAATCAAGGGAAGGAAACTATAGCGGCTCCTTTAGGAGCTTACAAACTTACGAAACAGGCTTTTTGCTCAGCCAATTCGCACGACTTTGTCATCAAGCTCAAGCTTTCTCTTGTTTGTCTCTGAAGGCAGCAGGTGAGAGCAAGTCGTCATTTTGTCGTGCCAAGAATCATGAAAGTTATGACGGCAACTCGCAGCAGGAACTCTGGTCCGTTTTTGATCTCTCTAGAGACGTAGATGTTGAAATGAAATTCGGAACCACATGTTCGTTATTCGCTTCTCATGATCTCTTCGTTTTGATCTCTACTTCTGTCGGAAACAGTAGAATAATAATATTTCTGCTGTGTAGGCGGGTGTATCAGGGTATGTGTGTGTCAAATATGTAAGGAGTTCCTGCATGCGTGCATTAATTTCTAAGCGTTCCGGGATACTGTATGGCTGACTTTCTCCGAATTTGTTCTTGCTTCCTTGTGTATTTTCAAAATGTCGAATCCTCTTAGCCAGGCAAATGCATCCCTGAGTTGACTGAAAGTAACTGTACGGTGAAAATCGACTGGCTGATAGATGAAATTTATCATTGCTTTGCACTTGACTGAGCAGCATCAAAAATCCAAATCGTCTAACCTTTTGATATGTCGACTATGTGAACTTGGTTCGTGTAGGCGCATAATGTATATATAGTAGCAGGAAAATGCCAAATGGATTGAATTACCTGTGTGCTGCTTTCTCAAACAAGGGTTATGTAAAAATACTTGGTACATATATACTTTTTGCAAAAGCCAAACCTATGTATGTATTATATTTTTGTTAGAATTTTTTATGGAATTTTCAATTGATAACCTGGTTCTAACATTAATGTATTGGGCGGGTCTTAGGAGTAAATTACGAAAATTGACTTTGTCAGATGCTTTAGAATTCGTCAGAAGGAGTCTGATGCTAATATGAAGGCAATTCAGGAAAGTAGTTGCCACATTCCTTGAGTTCAAAGGTATGCTAAAGCATTATTACGACTGGACCGATTAAAAGCCTCCAGAACGAGAGGGAGAGAGAGAGAATCCATCAAAACGAAAAAAATGTCGAGAGAGACATTAATCATTGATTTATGAACACGAAGTGTGCATTTTCGGCATTTTTTCTTTACAAATATAGTTTCATTTGATGCGACCTTATAACAACTCCAACTCCATCCACCAGGCAGACAGAAGAAGCTCAGGCTTGTCAAAAGATTATTTGCGCATGATGAATTGTAGATTCTTTCAAGAATCGCAGGCATACTATTTTTTACGCAGTCAATATACGCGGTGAGAATGTAGAATTAATAAAATTCTAAAGGTTTGCAATATATATATATACAGATGAAACATTTCAGAGATGAAACAAATTCCTCCATTATATATTCTGTATTTGATATTCCTTTAACCTTGTGAGGTAATGACTAGCTAATAGTCCAGGTCAACTGGCGTCTGGTGTGAGTGCAATGCAGTCAAGCGAACTGGTCATGAGCTATGTAATCAACTTACGATACTTTTGCCTGCCTTTGTTATACACCTCACCATATTAACTATTCGTATAGTCGGCGTTAATTTAATTACACGCTCAGGAACCTAATGCTGTTGCAGCAAATACCGTGCGTGCTCATGTCAGTGATTGGAAACTCGAACCATCATATTTTTTCGCACGCAACATGTTTCAAATGTTTCCATCAGATTGAAATGTCTTAGTTGATGCATTCCTTACAAAAGTATCAGATTCCATCTTCACCACCTTCAACTCTTGTTTTGTGAGCAAAGACTGATAGTTTTATAATTGCCGAGGTATCAAAAGTGTAGGCAATCTACAACGAACGAGATCACTTACAGCCAAAGAGGTACGTAATTTGATTTGCGCTCAGCGGGCATTTGAGCGCCATCTGAAATGTTAGAAGACGACGTAGAGTTTGGTGAATATTTTATAGTTTGTTTACGCTGAATGCAAATCAGCACTTTGAGAAGCATGTGCAGAAGCAGCAGTTTTGGTAGTCTTTGGAAACAAGAGAAGCTCCCGAAAGGTTTGCATTAGTTGGGATGGGAGAACTACTGGAACTACTACAGAGCTCGATGACTACGATGAAGTAATCGGAGTGCTTAATGATGTGCAAAGTTGTAAATATTGATGCGCCAAGAAAGTTTGTACCATTCTAGCTTTAACGACGTTGCGCTTCTCTGGCTTGAGTTGGTGGCTCGCTGAATGAAATAGTTGTGATTCTATTAGCTATTGAGATTTTACTAACAAAGTGTGCGACTTCCGGTTCACAGATTTGGCCCGCGTGACAATAGCAGAAAAGAGAGTCGGTTCTGCGTAGAGCAAGACGACAAAAACAAACCGTTCCGGGTTTTACTATGGCCGGCGCTGGAAAGCATGGGCCGCTCATCGGTGCGTTGGATCAAGGAACATCGAGTTCCAGGTTTTTGGTAAGGAATATTTCTTGTGCTGCATGTACATTAATCACTAGGTCTATGGTTTTGATAGCGCAGATGTATGTTGTGCGGAAGTTGAAAGTTTGTCAAGTGATTTTAGCCTCTTATGTGCATGAGTCGAAGAATCAAGCTAGGAAGGATGTAGTACGTCTACACCACATATATATACGGTCTTGGAGAAAATTTCAAAATTTGTTGAAACCGTGCCAAGTAATGACGTTAGGAAAAATATCGAAAATTAAACAATAGAGATTAGGCATCGCGAGTGTCGTCCGTGAATTAGGAGTTCTGTTGGAGAAAGTCGTAACGGAACGTCAATAGCGTTTGTGTCTGGAAGCAACTAATCGTTAATGGCTTCTTCCGATTGTAGTCCAAGATACACAAAAGCAGAAGAAGTTTGGGCAAAGAGCAAAAAGAAACTGTTGTTTTCTCTTTTTGTAGAAACGAGAAAGTGGCTACGTGACATATCTTGTAGTGTAGGACTTTGGACGGTCGACCTTTTTGAAGTTACTACTGGTTCTTACTAAAGAGCCTTTTGCTTTTTAAGCGATATTTATTGCAGAGAAAAGCATAGAGGCTGCCAAATGATTGCTTTGGAGGAAGCTGGAACGACGCATTTATTGCGCTAATATTTTTATTTGTGAGGGAGGAAGAGTGAATTGATTAATTTCAATGTAATTTAATGATGGTAATTTCCGTACATCGCATTGGTGAACAACTCCAAAGAAGCATTCATCCAATTGATTTATGGTAAAAAAGGTATGAGTAGAAACATATTTTTTGTTGAGACTTTAAAAGGTTGAATAAAGTAAACAGGTACACAAAAAGTATGAGAAATGTCACGAATAAGTCAGCAAATTATGTGTGATGTATGAAAAAGTTTTTCTTTGATGTATTTTGAATTAGGAATTAAATAGACTGGAAAAGTTGTGTACGTTTCGTATATATTTTTGGAGAGAAAGAAACTCAGAGAGTACGGCGTGTATGGGACTAGTTGCTGGAGGTAGTCAGTGACAGAAGAGTACAGGTACATGTTGGAGGAGAAAAGTTTCTGGAAGAAAATAGCTTGTGATTTTTATATCAGCGGTAATTAGTTTCTCATCTCGTTAGACAGTTGTTTTGTAAGCGACGGAGTGTGAAAGTACATATTGGATGAGTAAATAACGTGCGCTGTTAATTGACACTTGCAGATTTTCGCAGCCAACAACGGGGAGTTGTTGACTTACCATCAGATAGAGATTCCCAGGGTCTGTCCAAAGGAAGGATGGGTCGAACAGGATCCCATGGTGTTACTCAACACCACCCTTACTTGTGTCGACAAGGCTGTGGAAAATATGAAGAAACTTGGCCTGGAAGCTAACGATATCAAGGCAATTGGAGTGACGAACCAGCGAGAAACTATCATTGCGTGGGATAAGCACACGGGGCAGCCGTTGTACAATGCCATTGGTAAATGAAATTTTGCTGAATTTAACGTAAATAGAAAAAATAATAAATGTCCAATGTTTTGCAGTGTGGCTTGATGCTCGGACGGGAACCGAGGTTGAAGAAATGCTGACAGTGCCGCGTCTGAAAGTGCAAGTGGACCGAGTTCAGAAGTTGTGCGGGCTTCCGATGAGTAGTTACTTTAGCGCTTTGAAAATCAAATGGTTGCTTCAGAATGTTCCTGGAGTCAAGAGTGCAGTCGAAGAGAAGCGTTGCTTGATCGGAACTGTGGATACCTGGTTACTTTGGGTAAGAGGTCGTCAAAGCAGATGCACGAAATAATTATGATGAACCTTTGATCGAATTGAAACTAATTGGAACTTTGATTTTTATGTTTGTTTAGAACTTGACTGGTGGAGTAAACAGTGGAATTCATGTGACGGATGTAACAAATGCTTCGAGAACCATGTTGATGAACATCCACTCGTTACAGTGGGACCCTTCATTGTGCGAGTGAGTGAGAAAAAGAGCTAATTGTGTACTTGTATACGTACGGACAAGAAGAGCACTTTAGAGCAATCAATGGCTTTGCTTGACAGGTTTTTTAAGATCCCGATGGAACTTTTGCCAACTATCAGGAGTTCTTCCGAGATTTATGGGCATCTGACGAGCACTACTTTAAAAGGAACGCCGATATCTGGGGTAATACATTATACTGCGCGAGGGAGAGTAATGATAATGACGTTTTGAACAGCAATATTCATGAATTATTCTGCATTACCAGATTCTGGGTGACCAACAAGCAGCACTTGTTGGGCAAATGTGCTTTAAGGCCGGACAGGCCAAATGTACCTATGGAACTGGGTGCTTCCTTCTGTACAATACTGGTCAAAAGGTATGTACACTCTTGCTAATGAAGATTGACTGATACAAATTGGTAACGTAATTTCTACTAATTTACAGATAGTCCAATCCAGTCATGGTCTTCTTACAACTGTGGGATACAAAATGGGCCCGAATGCTCCTGCCGTGTATGCGCTTGAAGGATCTGTTGGAGTAGCTGGTGCTGCCATCCGTTGGTTGCGAGACAACTTGAGCATTGGATCTTCTTATGAGGAAATCGACGAAATGGCACGGAACATCAAGAATTCTGGTGGTGTATACTTTGTTCCTGCCTTTTCAGGGCTATTCGCGCCATATTGGAGACCTGATGCCAGAGGGTATGATTGTTCCATTGACATCCTGTGTTGTCGAGATAAGGTGCATATGAAGCTAAAAATGCTGATGACGCCATTTATTCTTGCAGGGTCATATGCGGGCTGACCGAACATTCAACGAAAGCGCACATTGCACGTGCAGCTTATGAAGCGGTCGCATTCCAAGTAAAAGATGTCTTAGAGGCTATGATGCAAGATAGTAGTTCTCCAATCCAATCACTCCAAGTTGACGGAGGCATGACTGCAAACGAAGGGTTAATGCAACTTCAGGCTGATATCCTTGGAATCAGTACTATTAGGCCATCAATGCCTGAAACTACTGCCCTGGGTGCTGCAATGGCTGCAGGTGCTGCGGAAGGTATTCGAGTCTGGGACATTTTCTCTGAGGACTCGACCAGCATCATATGCGATACATTCCGACCAGCCATTGAAGAAGGAGGTAAATGCTTCTACACTTTTGAGATTTGATAAAGGAATGTTGATTCATCTAATAACGTCATGACCGTTCCATTGTCTAGAACGAGAAAGCCGATATTGGCGCTGGAAAGAAGCTGTGAAGCGAAGCTGCGGTTGGGAAATCCATCCTGACCAGAAAAAAGCCACAGGTACAGAAGATCCTTTGATTGGGAATGACGGTGGTAGCGGCGACAAATCGGGTTCAATCTAGCTTCTGCACAGCTTAAAACAATCTTATCGAGAATGTTTGCGTCCATTGTGAGCTTTGATCATAGCTCCAGGTTTTGATGTGTTGCGTACTGTTGTTTCCCTTAGTGGTTATTAGTTCTTCAGTTTGACAATGTGTAAGCAATATCTCCATCATAAGTACTTAAAATGGTTTGCGTTTGAAGTATTTTCCCGGTGAAAAAACGTTTTGGTTGTTTCGTTTTGGTGCTTGTTTTGTTCGCTCTACGTGGCTGCTTTCACTTTGCTTTCTTCGCACTAAACTCCTGAAGATTGTTGGTAATCTTTAAACTGTATGATCTTTAAAGTAATTGATAGTTTCAGCACATTTTCTTGTCTTGTTCATGCCTCCTTGTAATGTTCAGCAGGTGATTGAAATTGCAGTGGTATTTGATTGACATTGACATAGTAGCCTTAATGAAAAGTATACACTTTACTGGTTTGCTTGTCAAATAAAAATTACTACCATGCAAGCAAGTACAATCTGTATCTCTACATTGTCGTCCTTTGGGCTGTTGAAGCACTTGGCACTGCACTGCACGGATTGATTGAAACTAAAATGAACTCTATTTCCGGTTGATGTGTGTGATTTTGAATTCCTCTTTATAGACAAACGGTACTTACTGCTACGGTCCATGCCCGCATCTTGGTACTTCATCGGAACATTTGGATTGATCATTCTATCCGCCCACTTAGCAAAACCAAAAGGATAATACAATAAACTTCAGAAGCTCAAGCAACTCTGGTCATCGAAACTTTTGGCACAAAACTGCACCTCGTCATCAAGATCATGTTGTTCTTGTTGCTAAAGCGTTCGTATTATTTGGCAAGACTCATCGTTAAAGTAGAATATTATTTATTGTTTTGAAAATATTGTAACTCGAAACTGCCAGGCCTATAGTGCCGTATTCAAAGCCCAGTTACAAAAAGTGCAAATTGTGTTGTAGTCATTTTTGTAGTTGATGTTTTAGCTCTGTTCGACGTGATCTGATAGCTTTATTCAATAGTCTTTTTAATGTTACTAGATTTTTTGTTAGAAAAAATAGTTACTGCGAATTTATCAATTAGTCTGTACTTTAATTTCGATGCCATCACTGTGTATACTCATCAAATCAAACGGAATCTACAAATTGAATGTCGATACACGCTACAGCGTTTTCTGTGAAGCATATAGTCGTGTGTTCTGGAATTAAACTTGTTCGGAATCACAAGAGAGTTCCGGATGAATATTGGACCATTGTGGCAAGAGTATTTTCATCATAGAAAACTTTATTTGTCTCCATAGCCTAAAATAAAGTAACATAGCAAACTCGAAGTCTATCTACAGGGCTGCAACAGGATCTTAGAGCTTTACAACGAATTGAAACTAAGTACGACCTCTATCAACATATACCAAAAACATACAATCTGAAGCTCTACATTCCAGACATAACGAAAAGCTTATAGCTGCTCAGAAGAGTAACCTTGTGTATCCATAAGCTCTTTAGATGCAACCCTCTCGCAAATAGTGCTAAAATTAGTCAAAATATTTTGGTAAGAACGAATAGTATTGATTAGATGTTTCATTCCTCGTTACAAGTATCTACAAATTCGGCATGCGTTCATACAAACTGATTCACCAGTAATATTGAGCACGAGATCTGTTTGCGAATCCTGTCAAACATTCGAATATATAATAGCAAAAGTAATCATCAATCAACAGCGTCACATTTAGGTATTTAAACTTACAGCCAATAGAAAAAAAGCTACATGGTAAACGTTGCCATCGGCCATAGTCACAGTCATTTTCTACATTTACAATTATATATTGTAGCATACAAATACCTCGTGTTTTCGAACTCGCTCAACTCTCTTTCATCGTATCAACAATAATGAGTACCGTCTTTCGCATACAAAATCCGACTACGTCTCCTTAAACGTACAATGTAAGTAACTGCTCACAGTTTCGTTTTATAAAAATTACAAACTCGGTCAACTTATTATAACTTTTTGGTACATCGAACAGCAGCAGCCGCTAACATTATTAACAGTAGTAGTAGTAACAAATTCAGCTTTGATTGTAGATTTACACCTTTACACTATGACTGCTCGTTATCTTCGACCACATCTGAACTTGCTAGTCTTTCTGACTTGCAATGACTTGATGTATGTAACCTGTTTCAGCGGTGCCCTTAATTACAGTAGTCTATAGAAAAAACTATCAACAAATCTAATTTTTTTTTAATAGCTTAAATGTACTCTCAGCTTCAGCAATTGTAGTAAAAGTCTATATAGTCTTACAGAATTTACAGGTAACGTATCTTTTTGTGTAGACAATATATTTGTACAAGCCTGTATATAAGTACGTCTTTGGAGGGAAGTCAACACGTGTTGAGAGAGTCACACCTGAATTTTGGGCGAACTTTTCTCTTCTAAACAGGATGAAGCATTGAACGGATTTTCATACATATCTTTATATACTTTATAGCAGGGACTTGAATTGGTGCTGGTACAGCAGACTTGGCCAAAACCAAGTTCTACTATAGTCAGACAAGATGACCTTCGTGTTCTAAGTTAGCAGGACTAGGATTGGGTACAAAGGTGGTTAGTATCGAAGAGGACCTAGCAGGTGACAGTGGACCGTTGTTAACAGCAATTAGACGACCGTTGGGGTGGAAGCTCGAAGTTGAACCATT
>JAQGBJ010000277.1:0-49550 GCA_034698345.1 Sphaeridia pumilis
CGCTTAAACCTAAACCAACCTCTCAATGAAGCTTCCTTTAGGTTTAAGCGGCATTCGATCGGCATAAAAGATTCGTGTCCTTAAAGGGTTCCATCTTATAGCCCATGGGCTTTTTATTATTATATACTCAGACTTGAAAATTTTATATATATAGGCCGAAAGCCTGTATTTCAAGATTTTGTCTTATTTCGTTTCTTGTTGAGACTTTGCCGCCGCCAAGTCTTACAAATTATGAATGGCAGTTAAAGTACACTGTGGACGTGCATACACACACACACACTTTTAAAAGTCCGCCCGGAGTTGCTTTATTTGGTATGCAGGATGCTAGACGACTAGAAGACTTGTCACTTTCACCCCATCTAAAATCTAGTATTTTATTCTTGCCTCCTTCTTGTACAAGATTCAAAAGTCAAGGATTAATAGGACGAACAAGGCTCGGCTGTCAAGAAAGAAGAAGATGTGAAGCTGACTGAGAGCAAGTTGTTCTAGAATTGCTAGCAAAATAGCTAGAATTCTCAACAAGGTTTAATTTAACCAAAAATCTGCCGACGACATTTATATATATATATATATATATATATACGGATACGAAGAAGGAGAGATTCATATGTCACTTTCTTGTTTAATGTCTCTAAAGGAACTTGTTGGAGGTAAAAGACACAAAAGTTTTGACACGTGTTTACTCCCTGACTTCCTGAAACACATAGCAAAGTCAGGGGCAAGTTGAGTTGATACTGTCAAGTCAACATTTTAATGTAGCTAAAAGCCACACATTTCTCTGATTGCACCGCCGCCCGCCGCTTACCTTTGCCACGTGTATGAATTTAATGCATACTTATACATACACACAGTCGCGGAATGACTGATGAAGTGCCATCGAGTTTCCTCTTTACGTAATAATAATAACTTTATGGTTCCCAAGGTTTGACACAATTAACCTATGGTTGCGGTGGTGGAGCTGGAGAGCGGTAGCGCGCGCCCTCTGGCGGCTTGCATATTTTGCTATGGTTACAACTAACGATGCTTTATAATGGGACCTGAGGGAGAAAGCTGAGTGAGATGCGTATCGAAATTGGAGAATTTTGGACTCGACTCTGAGGCGTCCTATTTTCATCCATGTCTTTTTGTTTTTGACATGAGGAAATTGAAAGGGGTCATTGTCGAGAGGGCGGGAAAATTCAAAGAATTGAAGGATGGCTGTATTATATATATGTAGGAGGAGAAGAAGAAGAAAAGAAGAAGGAATCGATGATTATTATGAACAAGACGACCAAATGGAGAGACGTTTTCGGCCGAATGGGCTTCCACTTTGTCAGTGTCGTTGAGCGCTGTCAATTTTGCTCCTAAATGGGCTTTCGTCCCCTCCATTTTCCAGAAAGGTTCCGAATTCTGGACATTCCAGTTTCCGTGGGCCTTTTATATATATATTTTTCTTCTACAGGCTCCTTCTTCCTGTGTCTTGAATTCATTCGGTTGAATTGACTTTTGTTGGTTTCCGGTAAATAGATCGAGCGATGGGTAAAGAAGTACTAAAATTGACATGGGTTTAGACGCTGTGGAATTCCTTTCCCTAGCGATGGACCAAGGAAGAAGGAGACGTCGTTAACGCAATGTCTGCTGAGCTAAAGCCTTCTGAACCAGTCAGGTGTGTCTTAAAGCGAAGCTTAAAACCGGCTTGGCAACGTGTGTACTAGGTTTCTTGTCAATTTTAATGATGAATATATGTATAGGTGTGTGTGTGTGTGTGTGGTCATAAAAGCGTTCAAGGTCGTAAAGCGTGGAATAATTGTGCGATTTTCTATGGCTCCGACGCTGAATGGATAAGGCGAGTCGGTTTATTACCGCAGGGGTGCATCGAAATTGCAATTTTATTACTCGATGGGTGTACTCGATGGGTTGCGCAGTTTTGCCAATCTTGAATGGCCGATATAAATGGCTTGGTTAACAGCATGAAAATGTCGTCCCTTGGATGGTCATTCATAATAATACACTTACAAAATCTACCATTTCAGCTATTATTGCTACATACAAAAGCATGCGTTCTGACCTTGGGCGATGGAACAGTTCAGTTCATTACGTGGTCATTAGAAGCCTTGGAAGGAGGAGGGAAGAGGAGCCGCTCTATTACACTACTTACGCAACACACGGGCGCCTACGGGCGAAGAGCCCTTTGCGTGCAGAGTACGCGCGCGGGCACTTTCTCTTGTACCTGTCAGTCTACGCTTCCCGTTCCTCTGCCCATTCCTCCCTCCTCCTGACACTTGAGCGACGTCCGTCCCAATTTCACCAACTTTTCGCAATCCTACACACAGAATACTCGTATATATGTATCAGCTGACATTGTATGTGTATTTATTGGTTTTGTCCTTAGAATCCTTTAGAAATCCCAAACCCTACCAGTCTCCCAACTGATCTTAAACGGCAAAGATGCTTTTGTGTATTTCACAAAGTCAACAAGCCGACGTTTGCAAATAAAACACACATTTTGTTCCTTATGGAACAGCTCTGGTTGGAGAAGTTGAAAGAAGGAAAAATAGAAAAATTCTTATATATACTGCTGTATTATTAGGATTTCATTGTATTTTATTGGACGCGGTTGACAATAGTGTCTACGACATTGTATTATATGTGTATTACCTCTGAAAGATACGATTTTGAAACAGGCTTCCGCAGATATAAAACATGCAGTACAAAAATACGTATATATATTTGATCTTCATGTAGGTAAACTTCTATCCAAACATGTAAACATATATATAAAGCCAGCCACATGTTTTGATTCTGGATTCATACGTGGATCAAAAAGGAATCTCTTGAGAATTTAATATATCAAGGAGATATGTATTGGGATTTGGAGATGCAGCGAGTCTTTTGACGTGCCGCGAAATTCAAAATGTTTCAAGTCTCCACGTGAATTTTGCTCATATAATAGCGCGCTTCAAGTATATCGTCAAGATGAATGCAATTTTACGGAGGCTGCACATGCAATTTTGCTCCTATTTCCACCTTCTGGCTATATGGGATCGAAGGACATGAGATTACAAAAAAAACACACACAATGAATTTGATGAATGGCTTTTCTCCTGTGTGGCTGCGGGAAGAGGGCGCGCGACAGACAGACAACCGACGTAGACATGGCAAAAATGTAGTAATAATACAGTTACAGTTTAGTAGAAAAATAGACACACACACAAATATATTGCCTTTCTTTTATCTTTCTTTTATCCAGTGTACAGAATACAGAGAACTAAAGAGTATTTTTCTACAGGGTCTTTACTTCAAGACTTTGTGGAGCGGGACAGCAAGCTTCTGGTCTACACAGCTAATATACAGCGGAAGAATATTATGACAAATCACCCTGTATTTCCCACCCTGTATTTTGTCTCTTTTGTATTTTCTATATTGCCATTGATATCTTTCCCTTCTTCTCGTCTGTCGATCAGACACAAAGGACACAAACACAATTGGAAGCATCGGAAAAATATTGGACGACAAGGAGACAAAATTGGCAATATATTTATATATATATCCTCAACTACGGAATAAATGTCAATTCGGAAGTTCCCCGATTTACGACGTTTCAAGGTCTTTTTTCCTGGAGAAAAACTATGGAGCTGATAACCATACGACAGTTTCTCTTTATGAAATATACGTTTTTGAAGATATCTCTCACAGGATTCAGGATTCTGTCATGGTATACAATGCTGTATATATGTGATTACTTATAGGCTTTTCCCGTATATAGACTTTTAATAATCAGAAGTCTATAGGAGCCTAAATATATAGGATTCATCCGCCAGGGTTAATTTATGAGCCTGTAGGCTGGAGATAAGAAGGAGAACAAGTGGAATACATTTATATACGGCTTATAAGTATATAGTTAGTGTACATAAGATTGACTTAGTCAAAGGCTTGTAAATGGCGGGGATTATCCGGGTTTAAAAATTCATCGCACTAAAGCAAAAGCTACACAGGCATAGTAATCTCCATTATAGAATGTATAAGGAACACATCTTCCACTGCGAGTTTAAATATTTCGCGCGCGCTCATAGAGAAAAGAGATGAGGGAGGAAGGAGGAGGACTGCGTGTGTACTTAATGAGCGAGCCATAGAGTTTAAGTGATGCGTTTTCTCCTATGGAGCTGGCATTAATCTGGATTTAATTCCCTGATGGTGAAAGATATGAAATATTCGTTGGTCGATTTTCGTTAATTCGATGAGGATTAGGTGGATTGGCAGGAGGTGGGGGGGGAGAGGATAAATGTAAGCTTAAGCTGAAAAATATATATGCGTTTAAAATGGATGTCTTGGGAATCCTTCGTTTCAACGTTTCGGAAGGATCTCCTCACAGACAGAGCCATTGAGTAAAACTATAAGAAGATCATAGAGCGTTTTGATACGGATTAGGCTCCTTCCTTTTCCTTGATATTCTTCTTGATAAGATCAAGAAGACAGGCTGGGGTCAGATTCTCCTATAAATTGTAGAATTTCGTACAAAGGCCATAGAGTGCCTATTTTGCTCAATGGCAAAAGGCTCCAAAGATTAGAACCGTTAGAAACTAGTGGACCGAGCAATAATAACTCGTTAATTGCTGCGCAGACAAGTGTAATTACTTTTATATTATATAGGTACTTTTCTAATAACGACGTTTAATATACTTTAGAGCGAGCAGTATAGACATCCTTGGTTGTGGTCAATATAGCGCCCGCCCACTATAGAGACTATATAGTAAGAGAGCCTTGTATTAAAAAGGCTACTCTATGACTTTTGGCAATAAATCTATGGTCTCAGGGTAACCACAACAAGACGCTAAATTCCAATTAACGTATAAGCATTTACTATATATATATAT
Organism: Sphaeridia pumilis; assembly: GCA_034698345.1. Taxonomy (NCBI): domain Eukaryota; kingdom Metazoa; phylum Arthropoda; class Collembola; order Symphypleona; family Sminthurididae; genus Sphaeridia; species Sphaeridia pumilis. The sequence continues at coordinate 4,854 of JAQGBJ010000277.1, forward strand.
TTTAGAATCTGCAGTAGTAGATTCTAGATTTGTAGTAGAAGCAAACGGAAGTAGAAGGAGGAACGATAGAGAAAAGTAGGATATATTTTCTTATTATCGTTCCATTTCCGACTACTCGCCTTTTAATGACCATAAGAATAGCCTTGAGAGATTTCATTATTTTCTTATCAGTCAAGTACTTAATTGAAGCTTCTTCAAAGGAAGCTTCTATATAGCGAGTTTCTAGCAGCGCGCTAATTCTAGCGCATTTCACCGTTTAATTTACTCTAGAAATCTAATAACCACTTTTGTAGTATATCGCAGGTACTATTAAATCATGTTCCTGGGCAGGCATCTATGAGGCTTCGTATATTTCTAAAATTCTAGATTTCTAGATTTTCTAGCTACTACTACAGTTTCTGAACTTGGAAAAATATACAGATATATTTTAGAAACCTAGAAGAAAATATATTTTTTAAAAACAAGGTGCTATGAATTTCCATTGGACAGGACTAAATGTGTCTAGCGTTTCTAAAATTTTCTAAACTTTTACTACGATCTACTTATATACTACAGCTTCTAAACATGTGTCTAAATCGGCAAATATTTTGGCAAAGGCTCCAGACTTTGCATGGTTGACAGGATTCTAAAAGTCTTGTTGCTTCTATAGTAGTTCTATCCCTTCCCTTAGTTGAACACACGTCTATTTTTCTCTTCTTCTTCTTCTAATGTTCTTCTAACATGTTAAACATGCGGCCGCCTAATGGCTTTCGGCCATTGTAAATTTATGACAATAGGCGCCCAACTCCACGCACACATGGCCGTGTATAGTCTGTCCATGTATTTTATATGTATGTACTGCCAAAAAAAGTTTTTGAATCCATGTCTTTATCATAGCCTCTGTTTGCCATTTCGACTTGAATTTTTGCGAATTTTTCACCTTGCAGTTTTGATTACAAGATTCGCTCAGTCAGTAGATCCATGAGGGGGGGGGGGTGTTCAAAGGGAATTTTTCGAGGACGAACCATAGGACGTGACGTGTCGGGGCGGTTTAAATTGGGTTGGATTGAATCCAAAATTCGACGTTCCTCACTTGCCTTCTGTACTCCTGTACACATGTAGTAGTAGAAAAAAAGGTTCGAGTTTGTTGTAGGGGTTGTAGTTGTAATGGTAAAAGGACTGTGAATTTTTTGGTTATCTTTTGCACTTGGCAGAAGAAGAAGAAGAAGCGCATAGCGCAGCGAGCATTAGAGCGCTTCCCACGTCTTCTTCTTCCGTCTTCTAATGCCTCCGAGTCATCCAAACCACTTGTACTACTAACAACGTCAACTGGATTTATGTCACCGGAATACAAATCTCCTCTTACAATATACAACGAGCTTCGTTTCTCACTCATAGAGAAACGTGTGTGTGTAGATTAAATGCCCTTGTTGTTGTTACCTATTCCATGTTCATGTATATGTACATCGTGTGGCTTGGGCGTATTAGACAAGCTATCAAATCAAGAGATTATTTACTACTGCTTCTACTACTACTTCTAGTCTTCTAGTACGTAGGAAAGTAAAGCTAAAGTTGCGTAACTTTCCACCACCACTATCCTCAAAATGGCCTCCAGAAACGACTACTTTGGAGACCCCAGAGATACAAAACTTTCTAAAAATATTTTGACTCTTATACACATTTTTCAATTACCCTAATAAATTCACATTTAGTTGTGCCCTATAATGGCTTGTGGCTCTTGCGTAGTCGGTGTTTATCAAAGGAGCTATAAGACAGAGGGAAATAGCAACAAACCGGGGTACCGATTCCCATACTTAAGCATTGGAAGTAAGTGTAGAAAAAGAAGGCGTCTCAACTGAGTGAGGTACACATGATGGCGAATTTGGTAAACATTTGGGCTTGCACCTTGTTAAGTAAATGGGAGAGAAGAAGAAGAAGAAGCGACGGCAGTTTATATGGATTTTGTAGCTCTTCTAATGGAATATATTTCAACGGCCATTAGAAGAGTGAGTAGAAGACTAGGAGATGGAAAAGGGGGAAAAGGTATATTTTCCGCCCATGACAAATGCAGCCAAGTTGTGTGTATATAATCCGACCAAATGATGTGGGGTAATTTTGAGATGATTTACTTGAAGAAGAAATATAAATGCGACAACGTTTCCGGCTTTTCCTCCGCTATCTTGGCCTGGTACAAGTTGTAGAAAATTGTTTTGAAGAGAGTAGAGTCAACTTATGGACCTTTTAAAAATGTGTACGAGAATTGTTGTGGCGATAGTGGTGAATTTAAAAAAGAATTACAGTTGGTTTTGGCATTTATAAGTTGTTACTAATGCTAGGGGCGAGAATTCGCCGAAAGTTAGCAGAGTTCCCAAACGCACCTGCTCTTAATCGGCAGTTGATGTATGCACGCGCAGGTGTTGTTCCCTGTGTGTTTCGCGCGTGTGTTTTTCCGCGGAACTGGTTTTAAGCGGAGGTTTGATTAATCGATCGGGTTGTAGTTTTAGTGTAGAGGGAATAGGAGTATATACACGTTATTTAAATTTTGCAAGGAACCAAGAAACGTGTGTATATAAATCCTGTGTACACAGTTGGAAATGTGTATGTATATATACGGGCTCTAATTTGGCATTCGCAACATGTTTTGGCAATCAGAGACGCCCACTATTGCAAGAATTTAAAGCTAATTACTTTTGGGAACAGGTAAACTTGGTAATTTGGGCTCCTCCAGCAGCAACAGCAACAGCAGCAGGTGTTACACTTTTTGAATGCTGATTTTTGTAGTCATAGAGTAAAAAAATTCTATGGTTGGGAGTAGGCTCTGGGCCAGGTTATTAGGCAATATGTAATTTAATTTTGAATACTGAATTCTGATAAGATTAATTAGCGGCGGCTGTCCTTCGTTTTGTTGAAATTTTCTTTGATATCGTATGGATTTCCGTTTGGAAATTTCATTGTCATGGCGAGAGTGATAAATTACATTAGGTGTGAAAGTTGCAGATTTTGATATAGGAAAAGGCTATTGAATTCACCTGTCTTTTAACAAGGAAGCAAGAAATTCTGTTAGATTTCATTAGATTATAGGAGTCCAGGCATATCAGGTTTCCTCGTTAGAAACGATAAGGCTTGATATATTTTGGCGCCTTTTTTGGTTTAAAAAAATCCAAAGGTTCTGGAGACTATAGATGACGAGGTAGAAGCTTTGACAGTTGGGAGCATTTGGAAATGGACGTGCTTCTTTGAAGCTTAGACGCTGATGAGTATCGAAGCTTTTAAGGCCGCCGCGGCGCGCGGCGCGCAAGCGCGCGCGCGCCTTACAGTTCGGTGGCGGCACTGTTGTTTGATCAGGACGTTGGGATGCAGGAGAGGCCGCATTAGCGTAATGGGATCGGAATGCCATCAAAGGCTCTGGCGCTATTTTCTAGCGATCCTCTGCATCGATACTTTCTACGATTCTACTAGAAGAAACGACTCTTATTCGATATTACCCATATACAAAAGTAGCCTTCTTTTACTGTAACTCTACGTGCTTTTATATATATGCGGCTGCTGCTGCCTTGTTCTTCTCCTAGTTAGCTTTTTCTAGAATCTCTCTCTAGAATTCCCGAAGCGTGATTAAGCCCGCTAGAAGAAATTTCTTCCAATGTTCTCTCCTCCTCCTTTTCGGATATGGAACTCATCGTGTGTGTGTTTTCTTTACGGAAAAGAAATTTGGCTAATACAATAGACTCGTTTCTTCCTGGCGTCGCCCCGGAGAGCCTTCACTATAGCAAGATAATGTTGTTACACAAAAGGTGTAAACATGGCGATCCATTAAAGCTTTCACCTTTTCTTCTCATGAGATTTGGCTCTTGTGTAGGATTAAATGGGGAAATGTTGTGCTTTCTCACCCAGAGATAATTCGCCTGAGAATTTGCATCAGCCTCGTCATGAGCGTTTGCCATTATCGTTATATGGCGCCCGTGTTGGCGCTAATGGAAGAGGCCTGTACGTGGATGGGTTTATAGTGGATTCGTCCCCGGAATATTTCAATCCTGATGACGACTTTACTTCCACTAATGTTGGCGCTAATGTCAGTGGCGGCGATTTCAAAATGAGTGAAATTACAACAGGAGGGGGGCGGGAGGGAGGTGCACACTGTGCGCGCGGAGCGCGCACAGTTTTGAGTCTCCCGCGCTTTGAAGCGCGCGCGCCCATATTGGAAATTATTCTGACACTCTTTGGGCCCAACGACTGTTTCGGTGGCTTCACAGTGTAGTTGGCCCATGGACCGGAAATGTTCTCGAACATTAGTGTTTTTGGCCTTTGGCCAAAAACCTTGTGTGTTTCTGCTCCCTGCGCGCCTATGCTCTGCCACAAGTTGCCACATTTGGCCCACATTTTTCAAAGGAAATGCATTAACCTCACTTACAGAAGAGAAGAATGAAGACGTCGTCGAGAGAAGAAAAATAAAAAAAGAAGTGAATTTGAGGCGGATGTCAGGGATCTTCAAAATGTGATGGAGAATTTAAGCGAAATGGGGAGGATTTCAATGTGTGTGTAGGGGGGGGGGTTAATTAAAGAGAGAAAATGACAGGTGTGGCAGTTGAGTCGGTTAGGTGCCTGAATCAGGTGAGGTTTAGGTAAGGTTCCATATTGAAAAAGGCACGTGGCCGTTGCTCTTACACTTGGTATTTACTAGCTCTTAGCTCTTGTAGTAGGCATGTTGCTCAAGGTATATAATATTTACTTTCCGGGTTCTCGGTATATTTCCGTGTATGGAAACAAACTGGTTGGTTTGGTTTAGTTGAGTATGAGAGGCATGATATGGGTTAGGGAAAGGACTCTTGTCATTTCGGTGGGAGATATTACACTCATAAATTATGCAGTATCCTATAAGCACTTTGTTGCGATGAGAAGAGCTCAAGGAATTGAATAATGAAGCATCTTTCATAAGCTCAAATACCAGCAAAAGGGTTTAGTAATAATAATATAAGTAAAGGCAAAATGCGTAAGCGTAATTCAAGGCGAATATTGCACAAGGTTTAGATAAAGCTTTAGTAGAGCCGCAGTAGCGTTATAAGAAACTGTTAAGGCCAGCATAGTATCTGTTTAATATCTAATGACCAAGCTTTGGTTGTTGAGGGAAAGTGTTGGAACTATGATACTCAGAAGCTAAAATTGTTTTAGTTAGTTACTCTTCGGCCCATTGAAGTTACCGGAGGCGACAATACTTCTATAATAATAGCCTATCACAACAAGCTGCAAAATCAGGAATATTATTTCTAGTTGAAAATGAATTATAGAACTGCCGTACGCACCTGCTGTGACACACTCGAGACCAACTTTAGCCGCGAAACCGCAAACCGCAAATTTGAACTAACCGCGCGCGCTAGCGCGCGCGCGCCTACACTTTATATAAGCAGCTGCTACTCGAGCAATATTTTATCCAGCGCGGTTAGACCGCAAGGGGGCGTTCAAAAATTTCGTGCGTATTATTAGCCTCCTCTGTCTCTGACTGATGTACACAAAATATATATTATTATAGATTTTAGATTCTTGCTGTTTTATTGCATGTATTTATATGTGTGTGTGTTTCGATGATTCCGAGTCAATTGAAGAAGACAACGTTGGAAATAATTCCATGTTGTTATCATCATCACTACTGTCAATACAATTATGTCGTCCCATGAGACTTTCACCATAAAAGCATATACAGTCTGACTGACTGACTGACTGAGGAAATTGCATATGAATTTGTATATACAGAGTTGAGTTGCGTTCTACTATTACTATCAGCGTCGTCGACAAGAAGCAACAACAACAACAACTTGTATTGCTAACGCTGCTGCTGGATAGAGCTGGAGTAACGTTATATTGAAATTGATGTCTTGTCATATATATATAACGTAGTCTCTGGAGAATCATCCATCGCCCTTGCTTTCGTTACTTATTCACGAAAACTTGTACTTGTTGTAGGGCGTTTGAGACTATAGCTCGTCTGTCATGTTACATGATAATTTTACGTATTTACCTCTCCCAACTCCTAGTATAACACCAAAAAGATTTTTTAAAATTCGCGCCAAATTGCAACGCTTTACGTCAAGCAAGCTCCACGTTGTGCAATTTTATCCGCTCAGAGCACTAAATACGTCCGTCCATAAAAGCGGCTGTCGTCGACTTTTTGTTCAACTGGTACTAAAATGCATAGAAAATGTGCAACAAACTCAAAATACAGAGTATCCAAGGGCTCTGTACTGTGCTAAACCAAGTTGTAAAAAGCCATATTTTTTACTCGTGTTTTTCTCTCTGGGAAAGTGCAGTTACTGAACGTATGTATACATATAAAATGCAGAAAGTTGTGAGAAGAAGCATTTTTTTACTACCAGAATTCCTGCAACTCAGTCATGCAATTTGTGGTTCTTTACGCATGAATAGCAGGATATATATATGTAGGTGAATTCAGCAATGCATTTTAAGAGTCTGTTGAGAGAGAAACCGTTTTTAGTACTCATTTCAGTGTGAAGTTTGGCATTTTGGCATGATTTGGCTCCGAATTGGTATGAGATTTGGCTTGTTTTTTTCTTGAATTTCAGAATTTTCAATGGTAGGGTTTCGGTTCTGAAAAATTTGTCCTCTTCCTGACTCAGGAGTCCTGACTGAGGGACCAACTAGTGAGTTAAATGGTTTAGAAAACGATTGCGAATTTTTTGCGAAAAGTGACTCATAGCCTCAACCTGAAGTGTAAGGGAAAGAACCAAAATACATGCGGGGTTTGAATGCCAAGAAGACTTTGTCTGTCTGAGGCTGGCTAAATATAGCCAAAATGGAAAACACCAGCAGCGCTTTAAAGTAAACGCTATTACTTTTGGGAATGGAGACAAGTAAGTAATTGGGAGACAAGAGAGCCAAAACATACAGTTTTCGATTAGGACGCTTGTATCGCGGGTGGGTTGGAAACGCTGTTATTATTACGACTTGATTTTGACAAACAAGCAGTTTAGAATAGCAAAACTGTGAGCGTCTCATGGAGCGCAACAAGTTCATTTTGGGTGATGACTCCTTTCAAGTGTGTATTAAGGCGTATGATGGATTGTTTTGATTTTTAAAACTACACGAGGCTGTATGGCCTTGAAGAAGCATTTCAAAGTGCATTCTTCAACATGTACGAAACTGGTAAAACGTGTTCAAGTCGAAATTTCGAAGCGCGAGCAAAATCTCGGACGCTCTTCGACACTCTTCGACACTCTTCGACGAAGAGCGCATCGATGAGAGCATCGAATAGTTGTACCGCTCCGCTCCGCTGGCGATGCGCCCATTAGGCACAATAGCTTCCTTTGTTTGCTTTCTCTGTTATGGTGTGTAACTGCATCTTTTCGACGTTTGAAGTCCTAAAACACGTGTATACGAAAGCCTTTTTTGTTTGATTCAAGATGGATTTCGGCACGTTCTCCTCACAAAAACTGGATCAAAACACAAAGGCAAAATAATAATAATAATTGTACTCTTCCTCGCAACTTTCTCCATAAGAAAGCATGTGAAACACACCCGAAGGTCATGTATTCCCAAAGGTCCATTAATAAAAGGAAGTCGGCGTGAAATCATTTCTGACATGAAATCATCAGCCTGCCAAAATTGCCAAGTATATCTAGAAGAATAAGGAGACGGAAGTGATATGCAACGAGGACAGCTTCCGATGCGGTGGTGCCGGAGGCGTATAACAACTTGTGTACGTCTAGCATTCTGATCAATGGCGAAGCTTAGGTATGGCAATGTACATGACTCTTCGAAGTGGGCGGAGTGAGGCCTGACTAGCCTGACGGCGTTAGTAATCGATCTCATATTTGCCGCCAAATGTTCCAGTCAATCATCTCTATTGACTAAGGCGTAGTGAAGCGTGCGAGGGTATGTGCGCGCTTCCAGATATCCTTGATTTTTCAAATGTTGAGTAAATACAGAGGAACCTCTCCCTCCATCAAGACATGTGGCTACACCTATTCCACTGGATACAAAGGCAAATTCAGTAAATGTTTGCCTAGTTAATGGTCCAATTGCCACGGCACATCTGTTTAACAGCATATATAGGAAGGGCGCCAGCGGTTTCGAGATGCAAGATGATACTCTCGAAAACTCTCAACTTTTGGAAATCTTTGAACAAGAAGAGAGAAGAGAGCTTAGACATAAATTTGGGATTGCCATGTGGGACATCTCATTCAAATGATGAATGAAAGGAGAAGATGATGAAGAAACGATGATAGATGAGACTTTTTCAACATTCTTCAGCATCCAAAAAGAAGCTCGAAAGCTTTCGAGGTTTTAGCAGAGTTAGCAGTAGGAAGAATACACGAAGAAAGTTGGGAGCATTTTCACGAGTTTCTCATCAAAAGCATCGCACGACCATTTGTCGTCCCGGCTTCAGCTCATTTGTAACCATTGCGAAATGATGATCCTTTGAGGCGGATATAATCAGCGATGAGATGGAGAAAATTCAGGACATGTTCGGTTCGTTAGGCATTTTACCACGGCAATGAAATGGTATTTCGTTACGGGGGTTGGGAAAGCTGGTGGAATTTTAAGCTCCGTTGATGATCATGATGATGATGAAGAAGAAGACTGGGAAGAATAGGAACAAGAAGAAGAGAATTATCTCCAGATATCCTTGGACTAATCCATCTTTTTTCAATTACAGGTGAGAATGTATCAGCGACCAGTAGCACTTCGTCCTCAACAGCTACAACAACCGAGGAAACCAGCATCGCCAATGTACTAGACGAAGGCCTTGGCACTTCGCTCGATGGAACTGAGGACATGAGTTCGTCCATTCTTGCGTCGAGGACCGATTCAGGTAAGAGGGCGTGGTTGCAGCTTGAGAGCGCGGCGCGCCGCGCCGCGCGCACGCAACTTTCACCAGAGGGCGCAAGTGTATACCAGAACGTTTCCCAATTTTATGGCCTTACGCGTTATTCTAAACGACTATGTGTGCAATTAGCATTTGGAGTATATATTTAAGACGCTTCTTGTTCGATCGAAGACATCGAAGAGTTGAAGACCTTTATCGAAGGTCGTTTGGCTAAATTGCGAATTTCGCCCGACGACAATCCCCAAAACGCTAAAGACGTGAAGAGTACACAAAACAAAGGCTATATATCGAGAAAAAACTTTTTTTTGCCCGCTTGACGCCATGGACTCTCACAGAAACTTCATTGTTCGAAGTTGATGAAAAAGAAAAAAACAACTTGTCTTGGAAAAAAAACTTTGGTCGCCATGCTTTTCGTATCGAATAGCAAGAACAATTGATCCTCTGCGAATCCCATTAACCCATCAAAAGAAGCTCCGTCCAATAGCCTCCAAAGTCTTAACTTCCGGTTTGGTATCAACAACAAGAAAAAGTTGTGGCCTTTGTTGGAGTTGGAAGTCTTCGATGCAGGCTGGATCCCCAAAACACATGTATTTATACGACGTCCTCCTCCAATGTTTACGCTCCTGCTGATTGACATGTCGCTCTCAGATCAGACTAGTGGACAGTGTTGGCAAAAGCGCTGAGACGAAACGCTGCGCTGCGTGCACGCTTCCTTGCTTACTCATAAGCGTTTCGAAGCCTTCTGCCAGTCCCGTCTCTCCTTTGTTTACTCAACAGCTTGAAACGGTCAAACAAAATCTGTGTAGGGCGAATTCGAAACGCTTCTGACGCTGCTGACTCTGTCAGTTTTTCACTTGAACAAGTCTTACAATTTTCATACAGAGACTGAATTTCCGGCCTGTGCTCTCTGTAAAATGGCATAGCTGTTGAGTAAGTAAACATGAAGACGCTTTTGTTTATAAGCGTCATAGCGTTCCCCGGAACGCTGTTTGTTACTACGTCAATGAAAAAGACCTGAGGCCAATTCCATCTTTTTATATTAGCAAAAAAAGGTCGCGCGGCCCAAAGGGCGGCGATTTTAAGAGAATTTCATGGACGCAAAGCTCTGTAAAATTTGATTACCGCCTGCGGGTATGAAATTTACATCCCCGCTTGCCTGGGGTGGGTCAGGAGCAGCGGAATTCGTCAAAAAAAGCGACTTTATTAAAGCCAAAATGTCTTCTCGAAAAGGTGTTTGTTTGTGTAGGCCGCTGGTACAGCACGTCTGCTTGGTGATCCGAAAAGCCTTGTTTGGACACAAAACGCTTGGAAGGAGGCTGAAAGCAATAACAAGACGCTTCTTGTCCTCTGTCGATTGCCTGAGAGAAGGCATTCTTTGTGCAATTTGTTATCATACGAATTTGCTCCTTGTGTTTCTTCTTCTTCTTCGCCTCCTCCTCTTCCTCATGGATTACTGCAGACTGCTGATTGTTTAACCTTGGGCTGAATGGTCATTGTGTGATTCCAGTTGAATGGGCGGGAAATTCAAGAGGCCAAGCGCTGTGGGCGTGGCCGTAGGCTTTGGAAGAGGAGGAGGAGGAGAGAAACTGTCGGAAGGATAAATTCAACTTTGACCCAAGGTGTGGTAGCTTGAAAGGTTGTTGGAGAGAAAGTATAGTTTGTTAAAGTTGATTTAGGGCCCAGGCCCTGTTGTTGTCTTTGAGAAAGCTTGTTGTGTTGCTTTAGTATTTATTTACGAGCCTGCCTTGGAGACTGTCCATTGAACATTAAGCTATAAATACTCAACACCTTTCGCCGCCATGTCCATGTCATCATACATTATTCAAGAGCCGCCGCAGGCCCGCGGCCACTTCTTATTGGCTAGTGGAAACAGGAAAAGCAAGTCTAAGACTGTGGTGAAATGGGAGACTATGTGTATATATATCCAGCAAACTTTCTCCGTTTGTATACATTGAATTGAAAGGCTTGATTCTCTTGGAAATGGCTCCTTTACACTTTACAACCCAAAGCCTTATTAGCATTGGATCAGTAAGTATAAATGGATTTTGTTGTTGTGTTGGAGAATTTACATGGGTTTTGTGGATTATGGCGGGAAGGAGAGGTGAAGTTTGAATTTCCCACCAAGCGCCGGGAAGAAAGGAACAGGTGCAAAAAAACAATATTAAAATGAATGGGAAATGGCCATATGGTGGGGGGTGGAGCGAAGTTTCAATTTCATATGAAAAGTGGAATTTTTTGTGTCGCTATTTGGTAGGTGGAGGAATTGAGGGGAGATTTCACAAAGAAAAAAAACGTTCATCTATGAGGACACGAAGACAGACCACGAAAATAAAGGTGAAAGTCAGCGGTTGGTCTTGTGTATATATTTTGTGAAGAAAGCGTTTTGAGAGTAAAAAAGAAATGTATTTTTATATATATCTTGATCGAAGGGGGGGGGGGGTAAACGAGGTGGAAAATTTGGATTTGTTCTTGGTTTACTTGGTGAAGCGTAAAACTTTTTATTCGGTTGGTGACAATTTTTTTAATACGGATGATACGGAACATGATTCTGTGTAGTTGAAGAATAGAATTGAGGTTCGGAGAAATCAATAAGAACAATTGTGTGAGTAAAAGTGTTTTGAGGCTTTAGTGATTGTGAACTGAAGAAAGTGGGTTGGAAAATACGAATGAGAGCTGATTATTATCTGGTGTGGTAATGGTGATTGAGCCATGATTTGTACTTCTTGGGGTTTTTGTAAGCGAATCCTCCAGTTTTTTTTACCACGCTGTAAGTCCAGTACTCTTTGCATTTGCACTTCGCCCCCTAACGGATTAAGAGCAAGACAAATCGGTTATCAAAAATACACCTTGTAACTTTTGCCACTCACTCGGTCGGTATATATAATTCATTCTCGTTTACTTTTCGCCGAATATTTGGAAACTTTTTTCTTATTATTGAAATTCTAGCCTTGTTCCAAGAAAAATTGCTCCACAAAGTTTCCATCGCACATTTTTACTTTCTTTATCAACTGGCTGGGAAATATTCTTTCCCTTCTCCTTTCGTTTATCCACTGGTGACATTTTTTCTCCACCACCACCTTATCCTCCTCATTTTGGAATACGCGCGCCAACTTTGAATTTAAATAACCCTTTGTCTCTGAACCAGCCTCCGAAAATTGGTTTACCCCCCCCCCCCACAGGGCTATACTATATACACTTTCACCACGAACTGTGTCAAGGGAAAAAAGCTTTTATGATTCGCAGGATGCAATTTATGCTCCGGATTTGTCTGTCAAGAAGAATCTATTTTAATTTTGAAAAATTTCAATGAGAATACCTCTGATATATTTATGACTATGCTATGGAGAAAGTTGGTGGAATAAGGAAAAAAATCACGAGTCTATTCATTCCCTTCTATGTTCTCCAGCAGTAATTAAGCAAAGCTCCTTCAACTTTTTTTTCAACTACATCAAAGTTTCCGATGAATTTCGGTCTCGGTTGTAATTCGAAATTTCACACACTTTGCCCCCCCCCTTATATATAATACTCGCTATATACTTTTGGGAATTTGCCCTAAGCTTTCTCCGCATATTTATATTCGCAATATATATACGATAACAGCACCGCCCGGAGCACTTGATTCCACGCAATAATAATAATATTCTTCTTGCTTTCTTGTGTCAAGCTCCAGCTCCAGCAACAGTTTGGCATGGCGGTGGTGGTGAATCCCGTTCATAGAATATTATTATGGCGGGCGGCTGTGTGGCGGTTAAGCGGGTTTTGTAAAGTTGTGTGAGCGCGCGCCATAAAACACATGATTTATTTATGCAATCTCCAGGAGGAGCTGATGGTGTAAAAGAGGCGGGTTTGTTTGATTTATCTTAATAATTAATCCTGTACGTACAACTCCAACAGCTTCATCCCCAACATGACCTGCTGGAGATAGGAGCGCGGGAGCGCGGAATGGCGCCAAGTTTAAAATTATTATTATTATGTAACACTTTATGGCACAACCAACCATGTTTTTGATCTTTTGGCTTGTGGAACAAGTGGTGGTGAGGAGAGGCATTTGTCAATAGGCGACGCCCACACTGCCTGACCCCTGACCCTTGGCTAATGGGTTGGGCACGTGTAGTTGGTGTTGTGGATTTTGAAATTCGCGCGCGGGTGTCCAATTTGTACTTTGGTTTGTAAAATGTATAGTTATCGAGTTGATTATTCATGGGAATGGAATCCTTGGGATGACGGACGGATGTGTGTTTTTCTCTATGGGTTTTACGGAGTGGACGTTTATATACGTAAACGTGTACGTAAATGGCCTTGAAGCAGCCATAGAGAGATTACCACATACTTTGCCAAAAGAACGTGAATTATGAGAGTGTTTTGTGTGTGTTTGTGTGCGCGGTGCGCTTCAGCGTTCAAACGCTGCTGCTGGTATTATCGAATTACCAAGTTTGTGCCAACTTTGAAAAAGCATGATTTTGTTCTCTTCTCGGTGAAACACGCTGTTTTGGAGCAAGCAACCAACTGACACATGTGTTGTTTGTTCTTCATCGTCGTCGTCAAGTTTTGGTATTTTGCAAAAGCTATTTTATCATTGTTCTAAATCTGCTTTGGACACAAACAAACAAGATTCTTTTCTTGCTCACTCAACTAGTACAATACATGGCGATACGCTTTAAAAGCGTATCCCTGTTAGTCGCTTTCCATGCTTAAATTCGCTCAAGTTGCCCGGCACCGCCGCGGAACTAATAACCCGGAAAGTTTATATCGGATTTCCTGTTTCGGCCTTGTATAATTTACAAATATCAAATACAACTTGTGATCAACATCAGCTTATCAGATTGACGGAAGAAGACACAATCTAATTGCTTCTGACTAATATGTATGGCATAACCGGGTATTTAAAACACACCCCCGCAAAAATTGCCCGCTTCTCAGCAGCTCACCCTGTGAAAATTAAGTTTCAAATAGACGTCAACAAGAAGCTTTTTTGATGATGAGCGTGAGCACCGCGCGATCATTAAGTAAAAGTATTTACTCAATGGCATCTGCCGTGCAGTCACAGTGTAGTTCACAGCTGGCACTGCTTCTCGATTACTCAATGACTCGGATCCTTCGCTCCGATGCTGCTGTATCATAATCTCGACCTGTCACATTACTGCTATTCCCACACACAATTTGCCGCCAAGTTTAAAAATTTCAAAAAATCAGGATGAATCAACACATATATTCAGGTTTATATAAAAGTACTTTTGGTCTTTTTCAAGTACTTCTGACTTGTGGTACTCCAACCAAGAACCGCCAGGTAATTAACGAGAAAGGAACCTTGGACCCGCACAGTATTTGGACCAAATGTGAAGTGCATCTTTCACTCTGTTTACATTCGTGTCGACCCATTTCGTTGATTGAGTCATACATCATAACGGACGCCAAAAACGCCAAAGCGAAGTACCTGCGAGCGAGCTTCGCTCGCTCGCCCGCCCGCCCGCTTCAACCCTTTTGGCGTCCTATAACCAGATTTGAAAAACCAACTTTTGTCTCCCATATTCCATTTAATTTGTATTCTTCCTCAACTGCACACGTGCCCATTTTGTGACGGCTCCTTTGAGACCTCTGTGTGTGGTGAACGGAGGCGTGATCGCCATTCAGCTTCAGAACCTCCCCAGTTTACCAAGACAAGCACGTTTTCGAAACGACAGTCTGTCAAAAACTGGTATCAGGAAAGCGAGGCTGTTGCGAGCGAAGCTGGTTCCGAGAGAGTACCAGAATTGGGCGCTTTGGCTGGAAGACGCTTTACGCTTTCTCCTCTCGAAGATTGAAAGTGACAATCACGGCCTCCGGCCGTGATTGTACATATGCGGCCATGTGATATGAGAATGTAATAATAATGTTTTTGGACCATTCGCTTTTCGCTTGTTTGTGAAGAAGGACAAAGGTGAAAGTGTAGCGGGCGTTTCAAATAACGACAAAACAAGAAGAACAAGAAGACACATTCACGTTCAAAGACGGCGACGAGACGGAGAAGGTTGATCAAGTGTAAACTTTTAATATCCTAACGGAAATGAAAGTCTGAATGGAACAACAACAAGAAGAACAAGAAAATGAAGCGCTTTTGATATATATATGCAATAGAACGCTGCACTGTATAAAAGAAGCCTTTGGGCTCATGGGCTTTTGATATGGCAATTTTGTGTATGTTTGAAGCCAAGAGAAAATTGGAACGCTTCAGAACGCTTTACAACAACGCTTTGGCTCACGTACCTGTGAGATAAAAAATAGTTGACGCAATTTTCAAATATTGCGCGCTGTATTTTTCAATGGCCGCTCGAACCAATACGAATAAAAATTGACTTTCTCCCTCCCCCCACCTCCCCCCCACCTTTATGCTTGTATTGTTAAAAAAACATGAAAAGTTTTTATTTGAGGAGAAGACACTGGTTCTGTCCTCCTGGTTACTTTTACTACTACAACTTTTGCATTGTTTCCAAGCCAGAAACACAGACAAAATCATGGCAATATACAAAAAGTCTTTGGAAAAATATACACGTCTGTCAAGAAGAAGAAGGCTTTGTTACTTACAACTTGAATTCCACAGTCAACAACTCGCCTTGTTCCAAAAACAAGGCTTTTAATGAACTTTTAATGCTAGAAATCCACCGGGGTTGGGCGGGTGCCAAAAATTCATGTTTTTACTTATAGCCATTGCAAAAGTTTTCTACACAAAGTGTATACACATAGAGATCCATATGGCGAAAATGCAGTCTTTGTCTGTTACTATATATATAGGACATAGTTGGCTTTTGAGAATTTCCTCTCAAGCTAATGACGACGACGATGAACGAGATGAGACAATACAGAAAGAAAAGTGTATCGAGAAACTGAGGCACTTTATGGTTTTTTCAAGGGACAATTGTTAATTGCTTATAGAGGCGCTTTTTTAGCTTCTTGCCTTGGGAGCAAGATGGACGTTTGTGAATTTTAAAATCCAGTTGGATCCATATGGCCTGAAAAATATCAAGGTTTTTGTATATACGTACACGTACTTGCATTTTACAAATGTGAACACGAGTTTATTTGTGCAACTAATTTTTTTGCTGTTTTAACCTCGATTCAGCTCCACACACACACAACACACGATAACGACGTTTGTGAGGTACGGCAGAGCAGATGTGTGTCTGTATGTGAATACAGGGTGTGCGGGTTAGAAGCGAACTTGCAGGTTTTAAGCGCCTGACTGACAGTAGGTTCTCGGTTCTACTGAAAGCGCCCTGTAGGGACATAATCCCTTCTTTTGTCTTATCTCCCTTGTACACCCTGGATTATATGAGATGTTCCTTCAAGAGCTCCGCCTGGTGGTGATAATTAAACAAAGGGAAAAAAGAAGAAGAAGAGGATTTTTTGTAGGAAAAACGTGTGTTTTCTTTTGTATCTTGGTGAGCTGTTGCAAAGCACGCTTTTCCGCCATTTTGTCATCTACAAAGGCGGGTAACGCCTTGACTTTCTGCCGTTTGAAAAAGATATAAAGACGTAAACATAGCGTATAGTTTCTGTGTAGGATATAGAGGAGGAAATCACTGGAACAGAAAATCCCGAGGTCCATAAGACACCATGGGATTTTTAGACTTAGTTTTACTATTTGTAGCAAGCAAGAGAGACAGCGAAATAAGGGTCATGTAATTGCGTTGTAAATCTTGAAGGGCGGTGGGAGGGTTTGGCGGTAGTTTATGGTTTGAAATTTCAAATTTCCCGCTTTGAAAACACTACTAGAAGAGGTCTAGAAGTCTAGTGTCTGAAGGGTACAAAAGTAGCGGTAAATGCAATAGTAATGCAGTTGAAACTAGGAAGATGCGCGCATTATTTGAGTGGCGGTGCGGCGAGAGACCCTACAAATGCGCGCAGTGCTCCGGCAAAGTCTCATCTTCGCACTTGTGCGTGGCTACTATTTATAGTTTAATATCGCCAATTTTGCAATTTTGCAAAAAATCAGTGCGAAATCATATGTGTAGTTTTTTGGGCCAATTACTCTGCTAAATTCGTATTCTACCTTGAAAAATATATTGTGGAAGCAAAAACTACTGGAGCGGATAAATATTTTACTTGTGCTCTTCTAGTACTATGTACATTGAGTACTTTGACGCTACTTTGACGCTACTTTCACCCTGAGCTATTACCGTACAGTCAGGATAAAACTTTTGCATCAGTCATTCAGCAATTCGCCAACTTTTCCACAACTCTTTTCTACTAGCTTCTATAGCAGTCTTTTCCAGGATTGCGAGCACATGTCCAGGACTTCCTTCTTTTCCGTCCTACCTCTCTTTATTCAGTTTGTCTAAAAAGTTTCTCGAGCTTTTACATCCTCTATACTTGCTGCTATAGCGTCCATGCCCCTTTTCACCATTTAATTCAGTCAGTATACTTTAGCAAGGAACAGACTCTTCTAAAGTGCAAACATCAAGGTTGGGTTAAAAATTTCAGTCCTTCATTTCAACACCTACAACATGGGCTTGAGCTGTGAGTTGAAGCAAGTTTCAAAATTGAACTGTATACATACTCACGACTGGTGAAGAGTTCAAAGAAATGTTTTTCATTTGCTAAATTTTAGAATAACTCAACCGGAAGATGGGCTTTTGGTGGTGCTATACACTATTAACTTGTATACGAAAGCCGTTGTTGTTGATTTCAGTTGTTTATTTAGTACTTGGGAAATTAATTCACCTGCTGCCTTATTATACAGTTTTTAAAGCAACTTTTGCAAAGTTTTCTGGTTAGTAAATATACGCGCGGCTTCAGCAACTTCAAAATATCCGGCGATTTTTTAATAGAGCTCCTTGGATACCAGTAACAGAATATAAAGCAGGGCTCTTCAGGTGAGCTAATGATGTTCAAACAGTGTGTGTATTGGGAGTAAGGGAGAGTAAACAAAAATTTCTAGATTTTCTAGATTCTAGAATATAAACAAACTTCCATGATGGGAAAGCTCGGCTAAAATTCATCATGACAGGATTTTCCAACCACCTTTATTCGTGTGTTAGATTTTTAGAAATCACAAATACATTTTAGACGTCCAAGACACGAGAAGCAATGAATGGCTTCTAGAATCTAGAATTCGTAAAGAAAAAGTTTCAGGATTTTGGCCTCCAAAATGCCATAAAATACCCTTGACTGCACACGTTTACTTTCTTCTCTCGAGTGTCTCTGGAGGAATCGAGAGCTGAGTTTGTTCCAGTCACTTGTCCGCTATGATAAGGAGCGTCAATAGTCAAGGAAGCCAAGGATATCTGAACGTTAAGAGGTTTAAGTACTCGAGTAGTTGACTAGGGCTGATAATAGAGCGCCGTCAGTCAGTCGAGAGCAAGCACTGGGATTATGGGACATTAGTCACAATGTAACAGAATCTCAGCTCCTATAATTGCTTGTGAACAGTGTATAAGAAAGGGTCATGTTCGCGCGCGCGGTTTATGGCGCGTAGTTTAAAAATTGCAACGTTTTCAAATGACGTTGGAGGAGCTATCGGCCTATATAGTCAAACTCAAATCGATATATATGCTTTTGGTTTCGCTTCTTGTTGAAACGGTTTATCTGGTAAACCAAGCGGAAAAGATGCAGTTGGCTTGGGTTCGTTAGAAGCGAATGGCGGCCATCGTCTAGTGTTCTATAATATAATAGAGTTTTTCTTCAAGGCTTCGTAACGTTAACGTTAGTACGTTGGAACGTGCAGAAATTCACTGAGCATTTTGGAGGACTTATATCAGAAGCGTCTCAGCCAGCGTTTCAGCGTTCAATAGCGCAGCGCAGTCAGCATATGAGAAAAATATATAGATTTCAATCTCGGCCCCAGTACAGATTTATGGGCCAGTATCCAGAAGCTGGACAGCCTGTATTACAATATCCGATAAAAGGGAGAGGGAGCGCGCCGCGGCAAATTCAAAAAATCAAACTTGTACTTCGTTGCGTATTCTAAAGACATCATATGCCATAGAAATCTAACGTCCTTTCTTATTCTTAAAATCTATCGAAGAAGGCAGAAATGCACGCACGCTATATGCGTTTTCCATCTACAGATTTAATGTTAGCGAAGGCTTTAAATTTATGTTCACCTGCCTTGGAACTAAAAGTGGTTTTATGCACACGTCCAGGTGAATTACGAGGATTGAATTTCAATATATGTAACAGGTTTTCTGGTCGTTTCTTTTCTGCTTCTTCTAGATACTTTCTCCAGTGAGAATTTCGTTAGAATTCGTAGCCCCGAATCAGCGTTATTTGGGCTTACTATATAGAGAAGAAGTAGGAACAGAAACTAGTTGTGAGTTAGTCGAAGCGTTGCTGCTTTTCTCTCTCTTGAGATTCCGTACTTGGAATCAGTGAACCGATTCGTTGGTTGTGCCCGGGTAAATTTATGCACTCGTGTCAACTAACGTGGAGGAAATTGTGAATCTTGCTTGGAATCTTCTTGGGCTCGAGAATACTAAACTACTGACTACAGCTACAGGCCGAAATTCCATCCGATAGTTTGTTGTTCCGAGGGCTGGAAAACAGCTACTACAGTGCACTTTTAATTGGCAAGACTTTCGCCAAAATACTATAATAATTCGAAGCGCTCGGTCCTTCAATGAAAAGTTGGCAAAAATTTTACAGACTAACGCTTAACGGTTTAAAGTGTCCGTTAACGCATTAACGCTTTTGGCAACGACGAGTTCAGGTTTTAGATCAACGTCACGTTAATTCACGGCTTAGAATCGATCTTTGTTGTATACAAAAGGTTTGAAATAAATAAAACATGTTTGTAAGAGACATGTGCGAAGAAATAGCATTGTCCGAAACACTTGCCAAATTTCTCCTTCCGAGACGACAGACATACCACCACACTTAACGTCTTTTTACAAAACCATGACATGGTTTGGCCTTGGCCGCGTATTTGTTAATTCATTTACAAGCTGCATATATAAGCTTTGCTTGAATTTCGTATAATACAGTTCGCGAATATTTCTTGTGTGTGTGTGTACAGAGACAGAGGTCGCTTTGTTCAATATTCCGGCAGTGTAAGTAAAGCTTATTATTTACAACTTTCTCGACACCGATACCGATACGAGCATATTCATGTTGTTGTTCGAAGAGTGTTTAGCGGGGCGTGAAAACTCAGTGTCGCTTCTAATGCCACTTGATGGATAATTTTACCAGTGACGAAGATTCATCATTGGCGGTCCTTCTTCCTCCATCATTATTAATTAACACATTCCAAAAGAAACAATACATTCAAAGGCGACACTTGCGAAAAAAATAACAACGTCTCTTGTGCGCCGGCATCGCATCGGAACTATTGGACAGCTGCTTTTGTGGCGACTTGAGAATTTTGGCCAAGAGACAGAGAATTTCGGAAGGAAGAATGTGAAATCAAGTTTAAGGAGCAAGAGAGACTAAAACCTGCGAATTTCATTTTGCATTCGAATCAAAATTCTCCGAAACGTGTCCGAGGCGAAGAGCGCATCGAAGCTTCGAAGGTTTCATCGATGCGGAGCGAGGGGCGCCTTTCACCTGATGAGAAAATCAAATGTCATTGAGTAAAAAGCCATAGAGTACTTTTTGCTTGATTGATTGAAAAACAGTTTTTAATTTTGTTTCGAAATTGCAAGGTTTCTGATTAGATTGATTTGAAATCCATTTGATATTAGCCGGGAACTGTCATCGATGGAAAACCAGTTTCGAGTTATTACTCGATGGTGATCGAGTCATCGAGTTACTTTGGCATATGCTCATAAGTTCCTTGAAAATTTTTTCATGTATGCATGACATGAGATCTTTTGAAACATCTCGCAGGTACTTGAGTTGCTGAGTAACCTGAGTGAATTGAATTTGGTAGCTTTTTTCGAGTACCTGTATATACACATCGAGACTGCGAGATGTATCGAAGGATATACAAGTAATTCGCAATATGTAGACGTAATTTCGTTTATAGTCTTGTTCGGAGTTACAAGCCCTATCAGCGCTTATAGCGCTTATAGCGCTGATAGCGCTCGTTCAAGTCTCGCTCTTCCCGGGCGAAATCCATTTCGTTTTTCGCTTCAACTTGTTTAATGGAATTGCATTCCCTCCGAGTCTTCACAATGCTATTACCGTTGGTTTCTCTGGTGATACAAGAGAATTCCGTGTGTGTATAAATTCAAGTTACATTATCTTGTTCGGGGGAAGGAACGTGGGCCAAATCCCGACGGTCTTTTATTCAAAGTTTACCCTTCTCCACCGTTTACAGTCAAGTATATACACAGGGAAAGTGTGTGGAGATTTTTTTACTGACTGAGGTGAAAAAGGAGAAAGAAGAGAAAGTCAGCGGTAGTGGAGATGGATGAGATTTAAAACGGGGCGCAATCAACTGTGTATGTTGTGTGTATAGAGGAGGTGGGCTTGTTGAAATTTATACACTTGACGCATTTGTAGGGCTTTTCTCCAGAGTGAAAGTTGTATTTCGTCTTCTTCACCAGGTAGTTGTTGTAGTAGCTCTAGTCGTGGAGGTTTATAAAGAATTTGTATTTTTTTCAGGAGTTTTTTCCGGTGACGAGACGCCAAGTCCCACTTCTCAAGGATCTCATCAAGGATGCGAAGCCAAGATTTCTTTGGTCGAAATGACTGGCAATTCTACAGATTCTTCCACGTCCGAGTCATCCAAAAACTCCAATTCCACTGCCAAACATAAACAACCACGTTCCAAAACCACATCGCCCAGTCGACAAGGTCCCCAGCGGTGTCTTGTAAGTGATTCATTTTGAAATTGGCGCGCTCTTTTTCAAACAAGGGCTCTTCGCTCGCGAGAGCGTATAAGCAAACAGGTGGACTGATAAGCCATCGAGTTGACACTCCATTTCTATGGTCGATGGAGTATAATTAATGATTCCAAGGCTGCTGACGCTGCTGCTAAAATGAAGGAAATGGATGACACCTCCCTGACGTCATCATGAGACAGGATGGAAATCCAACTTTCCCCTTGTCACTTATTTATAATACGTGTTTACCTTTGTGCCTTGCGAGTTTAGCTTGAAAATCTTATTACATGGCATGAGCGCGCAGCGCGCGCTCTTTGAAATTTTACCGCCAAAACAACTGTCGTTTCCGACACTTGGTCCTGGAATTGAATCGTTTCAACGACAAAGAATTCTCCATTTTTCCTTCCCTCTTTGCTGACAAGTCATGCGATAATACAGCGCAAACTTTTTGTAAAAAGTTTCTTCCTTTTTTTTCTCTTCTTGTTGTTGTTGCCCAAGATCCGTATATAAGACTAACGGGATCGATTGACTGGAAAAAGTTAGCAAGATTTTGGCAACCCCAAGGGACACCCGACATATTTCAAGAGGCGTGTATGTAGCAATATTATAACGTACACGGAAACAGAGGCTATTTTTCAAGGATATCTGTAACAGTTTAGCTTTAGCTAGTTTAGCAAAATCTACAGAAACTTGTATACATTTACCTGCCCGAGGGATTCCACTGTTCAACTCGCAACTTTTGCAAGGCCTGTGAAATTGAATGAAAATCAGCAGACACTCCCGTATTTTTCTAGTGAAACTTTTTACCAAGCGTATTTGGCGCCACTTTTTGAATTTTGTATCGAGCCGTTGAAAGTGCATCTTCTTGTTTCTTATTGCGATGTTTCGCCTTCATTTTACGACCTGCTATTCTTAGCCTTGTTGTGATGTAATTGGCTACGTGTCATTGAGTTTACAACGTCTCTCTCTTTTTCTTCTTTTCAATGGCTCGTGTTCTTGGGGGTTGAGTGGGGGGGGGCGATATGGAGTCCGATTGCATCAAATGGTCGTGATTCCCGGCAGTTACACAAGTTTGTATTACAAAGGACACACGTTGTTAAATACATGGCGCCACGTGTCTGGACGACCCTCAGTATATAGTTAAGGGCCGTCGTTACGGCCAAGGCGTTAGTTCCCTCGCTCCAGAGCGCTTCACTTTACACACTCTTGAGCTGGTAGTAAAATGTGGGGAAGCTATAGCAACTTATAGAGAAAGTCCACGTTCAAGTATATGGGAATTATTTCCACTTGAACGAGTAGTGTGGAAACTGAGGAGCTTTCAATCAAAATTAGCGTCATTCACGACGTTCAAGGTGGTCGTCAGCTGCAAGGCTCATCAAGATGAAAAATGCTGTTAATTACAGCATGGAGAAAGTAAAAATGTCTTCAAGTATATGGAGTTTTGTTCATTGTTGGAGAGAGACGTTTTCCGAGGAAGAAATCTTGATGATTGTCTGTCGCTTTTGACTGTTGGAAAAATGAGGTTTCGAGGGGACCGCACATGGAGAGGTGAAAGCGTTTTTTTTGAGGGGGTTGAAAGCCTGTATTTTAGTAGACGAAGAAAAATTGTTGTGCACCGGCTGTCTCGAGAGACATTTTTCAACATGATAGTCTTCGAAGAGCTGATTTATCATACGGGCAAATATACAGAGATATTGATCAATTTGAGTGGAGTTTATTAGCTGGAATTCTAGAAAAAGGAGCGAAAAATTTGGTCCAAAATGTGTGTACTCAGGTCAGGTAGCAGGTTTTTAGTATTTTTTAAAATTCAAGTTTCGCGGGCAAACACTTGGGGGGAGGGGGGTTTAAGCTGCCACCAATGAGTCTAGAAATCCTTGGCACTGCAAGTGTTACAGCCACAGCTACTTCCTACTGTTTACTCTCTTACTGCGGCTTTTGGCATAAATCATTTCGCCTTTGGGTTCCACCAATTCATCACAAGCAATTCTCACACCCTTCTCGTATCTCCCGTTGTTCACGCCGGGGGGGGGATTTTGGTTCCCCTCTCTGAAATCCGGTCGAGTGATTTGTATCACATTTCGTACGCTGCTGCAACTAGTATAAATTTTTCAAGTGATTCTAAATGTTGCCATGTTGCTAATTTCAACTTGAATATTTTTCATTCTTGTTTTGAACTTGGCGAGATCGCAGGTCCAGCGTCATCATCAGCACTTGGAACGGAAAGCGTAGAATTTTCGCTTCATCTCCTGCAAACTTTCACCACCAAAAGATTAAAATGCGTCCAACAGCGAGCGTGAATGAAATAGTGTGATTTTGTTTTTGCCAAGTTTTGGCAACGCTGCTGTAGCGTCAACGACGCTTTTGCATTCGATAAAAGAGAAAAGGGAAATTCGAGGATTTTACACAGACGCTTTTGCATTGAAATGACCCTAACAAACCTGTGTTTATTTACCAACAGGTCTGCGGCAAAGTGTTCAGCAACGCCTCAGCCCTCACCAAACACAAACTCACACATAGCGACGAGCGGAAGCACGCTTGTTCAATATGCGGGAAAGCGTTCAAGCGTCAAGACCATTTGAACGGGCATTTACTTACGCATCGAAACAAGAAACCCTTCGAGTGCCGCGCCAAGGGCTGTGGCAAATCGTATTGTGATGGACGTTCCCTCCGAAGACATATCGAAAGCCGGCATGGCGCGGAAGCGCTGGCGATTCTGCCCATTCAGTCCAGTTCGCCCAAGACTTCAGCAGCTGGCGTCACTTCCGCTAATAGCAACAACAACAACAACAATAACAACAACAACTGCACTAACAATAATAACAAAAATTCGATGTGTAATTACGGAAATGGGACGACGATGGCCGCGGGGGACATTAGTTTGTCGGAGGATGAGAGCTGCAAAGAGACTTCGAAGAGCTCGTCGGAGGAGTCATCCAAATGTGTCGTTAATGGGTGTAGTGCAGTTCAAGGGCTGAAGGCGGAGCCCGTGGTCTTGCCCCCGGGCAAGCCCGGGGCAGAGCCGCTGGGCGCCGCGGCGCCCAGCTCTTCTTCGATATCAACTTCGGCGATCCCTCCTGCTGCGATGCTCAACTCTTCGACTTTGAAACTAGTCGAACCCATCCACTTCCCCGACGGCACGACAAAAATTGTCGGTCTGACCCTAACTGGAGCTAATGGGATTCCAACGCTATGTAGTCTGGTGTCCTCCTCGGGTTCTTCGAAACTCCCGATTATGAGTACCAGCAGTACTTCGTCAGCCAACATTTCCACTTCGATGCCAATCACTATTCGAGCTACGCAGAGCCAACTTCAGCAACTGCTGAGTCAGAGGGGCCTAGCGGGGTCTGAAGTCATCGGCTTTACTACTGCGCCCATGAGCTTTGTCAACGGTGCCAAAACGCTTACGGTGGTCCAGCCGAAGGTTGAACAGGTGAGTTTTGTAATTTTCCCGCCAATGGTTTCGAACTTCCCGCTCTAACCGCCACCCCTTTCAAAGGTACCTGCGACACCAACGGAGATGAAGGTGGAAGGTGGGAAAGCTGGAGCCAGTCGACCTGCTTCCGCCCCCACTTCCGGTTTGCTGTCTGCCGCCAAGTCATCATCATCATCACAGCCAACTTCACTCGAGGAGCAGATTGAACTAATACATCAAATCATACAGCAGGCACAAGAAGAATCCAACTTGGCGGCGGCAGCGGCAGCTGCCGCTGCCGCTGAAGCGTCAAATGGGAAGAGTTGCAAAGGCGGTGGCGGCGGAGCCGCCACGTCTTCGACGGCCACCAAAAAGCCAACGTTAAAAGCTCCCTCGACGCCCTCTTCAAAGCAGCAAAATTGTCCGCCGACAGAAGCGTTGAAATTAACGGGCGAGTCGGACTTGGAATTAATCAAAAGTTCAAATGATAAGCCTGTCGAGTGTACCATTTGTTGTCGGCGGTTCAAAAATACTCCGGCGCTCAACGGGCATATGAGGCTTCATGGCGGCTATTTTAAAAAGGTAGGGGCGGCACTATGAGGCTTAAGCTTCATAAATTTTTCCCAACTTTTCTCCATACAGCTTTCTCCACCCGTATATATTTTAGTAGGCCTTGTCTTGTTTCCCAAGTTTTCTCAAGAGCCCTCGTGTTTGGGCTCGTTTGTGGCCTCCAAAATGCACGTTTATATT
Organism: Sphaeridia pumilis; assembly: GCA_034698345.1. Classification (NCBI taxonomy): domain Eukaryota; kingdom Metazoa; phylum Arthropoda; class Collembola; order Symphypleona; family Sminthurididae; genus Sphaeridia; species Sphaeridia pumilis. The sequence continues at coordinate 30,568 of JAQGBJ010000277.1, forward strand.
TGTGGCCCTCGTAAAGTTTCACCTAATTTTCTCCCAAAGTTTCCCAACAACATTTTCTGTAGGGCTGACTCTATGGGCATCGGCTTTAATTTTGTTGTGTCTTCTTCTCCCAGGATTCCGACACCCGGAAACGTGATAATGTCGTTGTCAACAGTACAAACGCCGGAGGCAAGGAAGTTGCAGCTTCTCAAACGCCGCCACTTCAAACAGTCAGTGTCAGCGTTCGGGCGCTCATCGAAGAGAAGATTCATCAAAAGCGCTCGTCTCAGATTCAAGGTGGGAATAGAAGAGCTCGGCTTGATTAATTCGATTGGCTCGAGTTTCAAATTGACTCTAAGCTTTTTTTCCAGGCCAACTTCAAGCGTCCAAGGCTCAAGGATCTAACGGCGCTGCTAATCCACAACCCGCAACAACAACAACAACAACAACTTCAACTTCACCTAATATACTGACTCAAGCTGTGAACGCGACCTTTTTCGACAAGTCGACTTCGTCCAGGAGTAGCAGTAGCAGCAGCAGCGAAACTTTTGCGCTGGCATTAACGTCTTGTTCGGTTCCTGGAAATGACGGCGCTGCTGGTCCTACAGAAAGTCGCAGCGTTCAGACCCAAGACATGGTAAATTTCAACTCAACTTTCTCGACCTCAGCAGTTTTAACTGAATCCACGACGACGACAAGGACGACAACGACAACCTCAACCACTTCGGCAGCAGCGGCGGCTGCCGCCGCCGCCGCTCCTTCTTTACACCAATTTGTTTGTGGTGATGAAAACTCGGATTATTTGCTGATGGAAGAAGAAGTTTTTAACAAGGTAAAAGGAACACAAACAAGCGCATTATCTTTGAAATTTTCTGCTGACTAAAGGGAACATTGTTTCCGGGAAGAAGAAGAAAAGGAGTTTACGCAAGAATGAGCTGATTTGAAATTCCCGCTAATATTTTATTCTCCTTGAGTTCATTTCTCCCCCCCCCCCGCGCTTGGCGCGCCGCGCGCTCCGGGAAAGTGCGGGAAATTCAAAAACTTGTTTTCTCCCTTAGGTCTCCAGCATGTGCCCAGACGCCTTCTTGAACGGCCTCGAAGAGTCTCTGCTCAACTCCACTTCCGACACGTCCATCCCGCCCGAATGGCAATGGGCAATGAGCGAAGGGCTCGGCGGCGACTCTTCGTCTTCCCGCCATGACGACCCGTCCTTGTTTTTGAATGATGAAACTTCCGCCAATTCCCAAGGAGCTCTAGCAGCAACTACTTCAGCAGCAGCTCCACCACCGCTCAACTCATCATTTACGTAAGTTACAAGGTTGCCTCCTACAGCCAGCAGGCCCACAAGCCTACACAAACATTAAAGGTCATTTATGGCCGAAACGGATGTAGCCTCGGCAATTGTGTCCCTGATTTATGCCCTTTTCTCTTTCTGCTCTGCAGATCTTGTTGCTTGGAGCCCAGCGGAGCCGCCATTACCAAATGTTTCTCCACGACGGCCGCTGCAGCCACAACTGGACCGCACTCACCTTGTTTAAATTCCCAACAAGATTCCCCATCCTCCAACTTTATTTATCCCACTCCTCCCGCAAGCCTCGAAAGCCACAACGCACTTCAAAGTCCCTTGTTTCCATTCCCAAACAACAATAATTCCTCCGCCGTGACTACAACCACGTCCTCAGCGCTCCCTGGCGGCGGCCTCTTGTTCCCGTCCTCACTGGACCTTCCGAGCCTCCTTCCCTCACAGCTCATGATCACCTCAAGTTGCATTTCCACTTCAAACTCTGCCACTAGTATTAACAACAATGACCACAGGAGCAACGATATCGAGATGGATTTTGACCATTCGGATTTCCATAACATTATCGGAGAATGTAGCAGCAACAGCAGCAGCCATGATGATGAAGCCCATGAGGATTTAGTGAAAGAGTTGTTGTTGTGTGGTGGTGGTGGGGACCACCACCAGGAGGCGCCTCAGTCGCTTCAACAATACAGCGACATCAAAGTGGAGATTTGTGAATACGAGCCTACTCCTGAGCTCCAAGTCCGCTCAAGGCCTTGCAAGACGGAAATCAATGAGCCTATGGACCTTCAAGGCAACAACACAACTTTGAACAGGTATTATTATGAAACCAACTTTTTGCAACTGTGATAATAACCAAAGTTTATATTATACGACAAAAGATCCCCCGCAGTCCAGTAGATTCCATGTGAGAAGAAGGCTTGAAGTTCCAGTGTGTGTGTATCTGTTATCGGGAGAAAGTTTCCGAGACCAAACTTGGGACCGATATATTTATTATGGCTCGGCTTTGTGTCCTTTGGCGAGTAGCAAAGTTCATAACCGAGTTATTAGAAGAAGAACTGCTAGTTTTTGTAGGGCGAAAGTTGGCCGAAATTTCAGCCTTGCCCATCTAATGGTTTTATTAGTGCACTTGTCTCCTTCAGCCTCTCGGATCTTTGATTTAGCGGAAAATTTTATCATTCTCGCTCAACCTCGCCGCGTATTTACTCGATGGCTCTCGTCCCTCGATGATTTATGAAGGGAGAAAGTTTCCATTTTGTCTGTGTGTAAATTTTTCATCAGACAAATGTAGAGAGAGGGCAACTTTGATTAAATGAAGAATCATCCACTGGGAACCGAGTAGAGGATTAGAAAAAAGAAACTTTTTCCCCCACCACCAATTAGCGGCTGTGGGTAAATTTGAACTTGGCGGGGGGAGTTGGCGCCATTAACACGTTGTTTACTTTACACAAGTTTTTACAATTTTTTAACCCTTTTTTCCAGACTCAAGAGAAAGCTCAATTCAACAACCTCAACCTTTGCTTCAAACCTGAGACCACAAGGGGGCGAAGCTGAGGGGCTTGTGGCTGTGGAGGGGGGCGGGGGCCCGGAGGGCCCCCGGGGCCCTCACTACACCCCCCACCCCATGCTCAACCCCGTAAGGTCGTCTTCAGGGCTCTATTGGCCTGTGTCGCCCCGGGGTCTGTCGTTTGTTGACCAACAAGGGGTCCAGGTGGGGGCCAAGGCCCCCACCATCAACGTGGGGCCCGAATTTCAGGCAGTGGTCCCTGAATACTCTCCACCTAGTAAGAAGAAGCGTTTGATCGCCGGAGGGTCCCAAGAAGATCAAGAAGACTGCCCATTGTGGATACCTGAAGTTGGTGGCGCTGCTGCTGCTCCTGGAAATGACAACTTGGATGAAGGTGAGAGAAACTACGGATGTTTTGCGTGGTTTCGCGTGACAAAAGTTGAGATTAATATTGCAAGAGTGTACAAGGCTGGTGTCAGAATAGCTGGTTGGGTGACAGTCGCAATTATCAAGTTCCGTGTTCAGAATACGTGGAATAATATGGACTTGTGTAGAAATCGATAAACGTCCGAAATCCTGGGCCCTCATCATTAATTCAACTCGGTGTAGTCAACACCTTGTCGAAGCGCGTGTAGAAGAGACGGAGTGGCGCCAAGTTTAAAAATCGGCTGATTATACATTTATCGAAGAATTCCAAGCCTTTAGGTCCAGTCCTTTTGTGTAAATGTAAAAGAAGTTCCGTATTTCTCTGGCGAATCTTGAAAAACATGTCACGAACGAATCCGATCCGCTCCTGCTGACGTCAACCTGCAACTGAAATGTGTCTGTCAATTTCGGACATTGTCTATTAAATATATATAGAAAGGATAGCGAAAATATCGAATATAGAACACAACTTTTCCCCAAGAACTCTAGAAAAGCTAGACGGAACTTTTAGCAAGAAGTCGGCCGTAGTAATATTGTTATTATTTTTTGGTTGGGAATATAGAGAATGTAACGTATGTATGTTGGGGCTTTTTGATCCCGAAAATATGGTATCAAATCACATTTATTGTGGTGAAATTGTATCAATCCGATTTCGGAGAATTTATCCTCTTTTATGAGTTTTTCCATAAGCTGTGTAGGCAGCGGGTAATCCTGAAGCCGGAAGGGCATGGTTCCACGTCCCCGAATCCAGCATAAGAAACTCAGTGCGTTCAGCTCCCTTGGGAGCACCTTGTAGACCTTTCAGTACTTAATCGACTTATAGGAGCTGACACGAAATAGCCATTTAGCCACATATCAAATAGCCGAGTCCCTTGAAGGCCGTGTACTTTTGTCCGAGGCTGTCAAGCGCCATTTTGATGATGACTATTTTTCCCTTTGTTACTGGAAGCGTGCTATTTAATTACACAAGGAATTAATAATAATAATAATAATAATAACGGTTCTTCTCTACGGTTTTTTTCTCAGGCGAATAGTGTAGATACAACTCAGATATTTCGATATCAGCTTTTAGGAATTTCCAATTTCGCAAAGTTCCAAATGGATCCACAACTTCCGCCGCCTCCATTTATGAATTATTGCTCTTCTCGTTGTAGCCATTATTTGCTGTCAGTCAGCCACAGTCGATATTTGCGGCGCTGTCGTGGATTTAGTGATTTTTCATTCTTGGTAAATACAAAGTCCACAAGTCTCATGTATGATTTATTTATACAAACATGTTTTTTTGCAGTTGAAAACTTTTTGGAATTCGCCTGCTGCTCAGCGATCCCTGGCGGCGGACGCAACAAGGAGTACGCACTTCACGTCCTCAACTATTGCAAGGGTAGTATTATGGTAAGGAGCCATAGAGTAATAGGAGAGAAAAATTTGAAAAGGCTTTGGCGGTAAATTCAAATTCTGGATTTTAGGACGCCATGGCCGTACTAATGAACGACAGCTCCACCACCCTCCCCAACCACATCAAAGACTACAAGTACGCCGAAATGGACAAATGGAGTCGAGAGGAAGTTGGCCGATTTCGCCAAGGGCTCTTGAAGCACGGCAAGGATTTTGGGAGCGTGGCCTATGAAGTTGGCTCGTCCAAAAGTTGGCTTCAGTGCGTCGTTTTCTATTATTTGTGGAAAAAGCAGTGTCCGGCTGATTACGCGAGGCTGCGAAGCGTCTGGAAGAAACGCGATTCCATTTTTACAGTTGAATTGCTCAAGAGCACGGGCCGAGAGTCCATTATCGAAAGCGGTGACAGAGACGAGGACGACGGCGACAATGTCGATAACAATAGCCGTTTCGATGATGACGGCGGCGACGACGACGACAAGTACAATAATCGTAATAATATCAGTCGAAATTCTGCTCAAGCTCACCAGGTACGTCTTAAATCATACAGCGAAGGTCTTGGAGGCCTCCGGCCTCCAAGAAAGCCTGCATTTTACTCGATGGCTATAAAATCTATGACCATAATCGATTAAGGAGCTTTTAGCAGCAGGCAGAAGCAGCTTAAGTGTAATTTCTTTTGTTCTTCAGATGTCGCTGGTGTCACCCGAAGCGCCTCCCGAAGCTCCGCCCCTTCCGGTGACCCCTGCCGTTGAATTTCCTTGTAAAGTGTGTGGCAAGTAAGTGAAATTTGGCAGTCTTGGTTCAAGATTCTGTGAATATTTTAGTGGATCGCTTTGATGTTATCATAAGACACAAACTTTGGGTTCCATTTGGGCCTCCAAAAGCCTTCATTGTTCCGATGGAACGTTATCGACAATTCGGTCATTAGTTGCCAGAGCTCATTCTGCTCGTTGTCGATAGCCATCAATGGAAAACACAGATTTATACTTCCTTCCACCAGAACAAACACAAAAACCACATTAATTTTCACTGCGTTTCCACTAGTAGGATTAATTGCTACAGCCAACACACACACACACAAATCTCAAGGACCTCATCGCGTGCATCTAACGCTTACAGCTTTAATGTTGAGGCTTCAGCAAAGCTTTATAGATCCAAAAACCATGTCCAGCGAGCGCCAAAGAGCAATTAACGGCAAAGCCACTCCTGATTTCAATGGCTCTTGTGTTGCTCAATGGCACTTGGACGCCAGGGCGGGAAGGAGAGAGTGAGCGCTCCGCGCTCACTCTGCGAGTGAGAGTCAAGTGCATAGGGAGCCTTATACGAGGGCTCGCCCACACTACTCACACTGGACAAAACGCATGCATAAACTCAATGCCTCTTGGGTTGCACTCGATGGCTTTTAACCGTTTTCTTGTTTACATGAGAGAGAATCAGCTGATGAGTCAGAAATGTTTCTTCTTCGAAAGTATAATTTTAATTACTTATTGCCACTGCGCTGCTGCTGTCTTGTGCGCTTTGTATGGTTTCTGTGAAGGTATTATTACAAATGGAAAGCTTATAATCCTGCAACTTGTGCATAATGGAGACAGTGGAATTTATTATGGAGTCAATGGAGCTTTTCTTCTGCATTGTTCGTGGGAGAGAAAGTTTGAGAAGAAAGTAGCTATTATCAAGTCTGTGAGGAGCAAATGTTTGACGTTCTTCACATTTCATTCGAATCCTCTTAGGACAAGTATTCTTTTTATTCCCTTGATTCTTGTTTGAATTCTATTCTCATTCTATTCTCTCTCTGCAGAAGACTTCAACTGCATAGTAATAGTAATTATACATGAGTTTTCAACAAGGTCCTTCCGGTTCTGTAAGTCAAGAGACGGAGACCTCTTGAAAGTTCTAGGAGAAAAGCTGTAGGACTATACGTGCCCTAATTTAATAGTCTGCGATGACAGGAGGAGAAATGTTGAAAGTTATTGCAAAAACTTTGTGGAGAATTTTTTAATGTTTGAGCATACAGCATGCAAGAAAGCTTCAAGTTTTAAGGTTGTCAAGGTTCTTTTGGTTAATTTCAACACATGCATAAACACTCACGTACATATCCAGCCACAAGGTTAAATATGGTAACGACTCGGTCGTTAAAACGTTCCTTCTTTGCTGTAAACTTTCTTTTTTATTTTAGCCATGATTTCCTGGAATTGGAGCTTATGTGATTATACAAGTTTGGAAATGTGATTAATTTGTCAAGGTAAAGTTCCTTGAGAGAATTTGTGTGTGTTCCCTCCTCTTTGCGTCGTCTGTCCTCCAACTTTACTAACATCTGGTGGTTGGTTGTATACGTGTTGGAACAAGAAGAATTTTTTGTAGAGGGTTTTTCGCTAATGTGTCCGCAAATTACTGTAATAGTCGAAGGGAGAATGGGCCGAAATTGTGTGCTAATGACAATACTTAACAATGCTTCTTTTGTCTTCATTTCAGAGTGTTCAGCAAAGTCAAGAGCCGAAGCGCCCATATGAAGTCTCATCGGCCACCTGAGGCTGTTGCGGAGTCGAAGAAAGCCAAAGCTGCAAATTCAAAGAAGAAGAAGATGGAAGCTGCTGCAGAGGCCCATTTACAAGAGGAAGTTGTGTCATCAGAATCGAACAAGGCGATCACCACGACGACTGCAAGTTTTGAAGATAATGCGACGACGACGACGACGATAACAACAAAAGCGACAGTAGCAGATGTAGATGGCGGCGGCGGTTGCAGTGGAAGTTGATGTGGTTTCTAGTGATGGCAGATTCCCTTTATACTGAATAGGCCAAGTGTTAAAATGGAGAAAAGTTTTGAGAATAAGAAGAAGAGGGGGAAGAAGGTTTTGCTATTCAAGTTACCCGGGTGAATGTCGTAGAATGATTGATGGAAACATTAGGTTGTCACATTATTACTTTCAGGATCATATGATTTGAATAGTTACCCGCGGCTGATAATGTGAATTGATGAGAGGAGGAGGATTCGGTCCGTGTGCCACTAAATTTGGAAGTCCTCCGAAGTTTGGAGCAGGAGCAGAAGCCATTATTCTGTGAATTCTGTCCTAGCTTTCTATGGTTGGATTTACTATATATATTTTGGGTAGGCCGTAAAACTTTTCTTGTTCAGCTTCAGTTGCTGCGTCCCCACCTTTGAGTCCATTATCAATTGTTAACCTGTCAAATATGTCCCGTTTGCTGAGGTGGATACATGGAATTTCCCTTTGAAATCGTCTGGTGCTACAAAAGACATGAACAAAATGATATACCATGTTCTGATGATTGAATGTATACAATTTATAGGTGGGTGATCATGTCGTCAAAATACTATTCCTTTGTGGTCGTGTGTGTACTGTAAACTGGTTATACTTACATGTATAGTCGCTATCAAGAAAAACAATGCTCAGTTTTGTCTACCAAAGTGTATAATAATATGGGATATTGTCGTTGTGTAGAAAGTTATGGCAGACCTTGTGGATTAACAAGTGAAATTTCAATTAACAGAGAAAGTAATGTGTTTTAGCTTTAGTGTGAGATAAGAAGTCGGAGGTTGAACCCTGATAGTGTTTGTTTACAACTGCCCTTGTATAACGAAAGTAATATATTTCAAATGTTGGATATGATTGCCATGCGTTAGCCATGATTCTAGTGCGAATAATTACCTGCAATAACAAATAGCTGATAAGACATCATCATAATCATGTTATATAGTCCTTTAGAAGGAGTAGATGGCCAAATTGTTATTTTGAAACAAAACAAAGCTCACAGTGTTTCTAGTCATTCGTAAGAAGAAGAAGGCGACCTTGTGGGGAAGAGGTTACAATCAAAAATGTTAATTGTTAAGGTGAAAAATGCTGTAATGTTGTACCTTGGAGATGTTATCCAGAAAGTTTCTATTAAAGTATTCAATGCTTAACCTGAAAATGTATTGATTTTAGGATAACAGTTGTAGAATTTAAAACCGAATCAGACTTTAGAAATGCAAGAACCAAGGAGATAATGGATCGGTGCGAGAAAATCGGTGATTAGATTGTTTACATCTGTGAGAGACAAAACGTAAACAAAGAGCTCCGCGCGCCATCTCTTGCCGTGTGGAGCAAACGCGACAAGAACAGGAAGAGGAAAAGAGCCAAAAGTTTGAATTTGGCGCGAGGAGTGGAGATTCGTCAATTTCCGATATCACAAGATTCGGTTGGATTTTGTGGATTAACCAAGCCTTTTGTAAATAAAATTGATTGCTGTAGATTCCGCAAGTTTTAATGATACTGCGGTGTTTTTATTGATTTTAAACAATGCTTTGATTGAGATAAAAGTGCGAAAAGTGTTGAGATCGTGCTAGTAATAGTGAATCAATAAGAGGAACTTGAGAGAATTGCAGAAAGTGCAATTTTCTCGTTATCAGTTAGATTTCTCTGGCGGTTTGTTTACATTTGCAAAGTGGTTTAATATCAAATAAATATCAGGAAGGAAGAACGACGTTTATTATCTGCAAGGTGTAAATTGTCGTCTGTCGTCGCTAATCATTTCAGGTTTAACAACAAGAGACAGTTGGTAAATTTGCTGGTTTGTGTGTTGTTGTAGATCAGTCGCACTGTGTTTTTAGTACTAAATGTTCTTTGCTATAAAAGGGTTTTAATTTTGTTCGAAGGAGTGAATGTTTATGTGGGTAAATTGTGTATGATTGATGTCTGGACTTTGTTGGATGGTGTCGAGTTGGATTCGTGGATATTCCGGATCCCAGTTGGTGTGAAATTACTTGAAGAAACATTGTCGTCATCATCATTTTCTCAAGTATTCTGCTGACGTGCAAGATCAACAGTGGCAAAGAAAACATCGTAATCAACTTAACAAGTTGTATTTACTGGAAGTTGCTGCAACCATGCCGAACAAATCCAAGAAAGATAAGGTGAGTTGATGGATGGATCAGTTTTCCGTCTTTTGAATACAAAGTTACACATGTATTTTATATGGGGTTACGGTTTTACTAAACATTCGTTTGATTTTCTGTTGTTTATGTAATGCTCGCCGCCGGCTGTGATTTTCTGGTGGTGGTGGGGCTGAGGCTGCAAGATGTCATCAAGATTTGATGAACGAAGATTCGCCAAGATTCAACCCAACTGTATTGTATTCTCAAAATGTTATTGCGTGAAGACTAGGACCTTCAGTCAAAAAACAAACCTGAACATAATTGTCAACCTTAACCTTCTTAGAACTGTGTAAAACGCGAACTAGAAACTAACCAGCTGAGACTGTAGTAGTTGATGGTGGTGGGCGCTGATAGCAACTAAAATCTGTTTAAAATGTGAATATATATGTTATGTATAGATGTAAACCGTAGGCGTTGATGTAGACTCTGGTTTGTTTAGCTGTGTGAAACGGTGTGAAAAATTATGTAGGCAGTTGTAGTGTTACTAGCGATCAGTAGTTAGCTTTCGTTAGTTCTAAAGGGCAGGAATATTCTAGTTTCAATGTACTGGAAATATGAACATGTTCCTTAGCCCTCTAGTTTCCTTGTTAGATTGAATCTCTTACAGCTCACGCAGCTGAGATATCGAATGATTAGAACTTGTTGTCCTAGTCCCTTGGGAATGCTACTCACTTGGCAGAAATGCTGGAAAAATCAGAATGTTGCAAGAATGTTGTTGATAGGATATCAAATGGAGTGGAAATCACGTCGTTCTTGTCGTTTCTTTTCTGTAGTCAAGGTTGAAGTAGTCAGCAGGTTTTTTCACATTCGTAGTAACGATCGTGTATAGGTGTAGATCTCACAGTAGATCTTGTGAATTTCTTACGGATTAGCAGGTAATATTGAGTAATCTTTTCTTCTGATGTGAACTCGAGGGAAAAATGCTTGTATTCTGTTCCTGACAGCTGACTGTGAGTAGGAAAAGGAATGATTGATCAGGTCAGACTGCATAATGTGCATCAGGAGCTTTGATGTTATTCTCTGACAATGATCACAAAGCTGAGGGTTATCAGCAGGAAGCACGTGTGTTTTTTACACTGTTTTTATCTTTGTTTGAATTGAAGCTACTTTTACCTAAATCTTTTCTCCGTAAGTCGTTAGGCAAGATTCGTTTGGTAGCAGTGGTGTAATCTGTTTCCGTATGACGTGACTGGATCAATATTCTCGTATATAAATAGTATGATTACCAGTCCTTATGAGCGTCCCGTAAAAGTTGTACAGGAAGCTTCTGCAAGTGACAGGCTTAAATGAGAAGAAATGTACGTATTTATGGCATTGCCTTATGAATTTTCTAACGTCAGAGGTCTCTAGGCGGTCAATAAGCTCCGGTTTCAGTCGAGCAAGTCAAGAACTACAGGAAAGGCAGTCCAGGAAACTAGTTGAGTTTTTGGGTTGGGTCAATTTGAGCCTTAATAAGAATTTTCTCGCCAACAATTTGATGTTGTTAGTTCAGGTGGCATATTAACGTTATTCGTTTTTACTGCCATCCCAAGGAGATGAAGAATATATGACAAATATTATTACTTGGTTGTTGTTACGCAAGATCCACATGCATTTTTGCGCCAGCTGAAACCAGTTATGGATAAATGGGAATGGATGTTCTATGTTGAGTGTTGGGTTGAATGACGATGAGAGTTATTGACTTGCATGCAAAGCTGTAGCTGTACGCCCCCAGTTGGTATCAGCAGTTTATTGTGAACCCATTTTTAACGCACTTGTTATTAATTTTTCTCCAGGAAAATTCCAAGGACAGTCCTCCTCAAGACGACGGCAGCAATAAAGAGAATAACAATAAAGAAGAACAACAGGTTCCTACTGTAGTGATCAACGGTGATAACTCTGATTCTGTAAGTTTTAAAGTATTCATATTTTTCTTAACTAACAACAAACAATGTAACTAACATGTTTCAAGTGCTTGAAAGCTCCAGTTGTTTGTAGTTTCTTCCAGATACATTAAGCGATATCTTAGGAATCAAGTTCAGAGACAGATCGAGGTCCCAGAAGTTCTGTAATTACCCAAAGCCGCTTAAAGTAATCATCTCAAGGGCTAAGAATAATAGCAAGTATTAGAGAGAGCGGTGTCAAGAATCGGAACCCATGGTAGTAAGATTCCGTTTGGAATCTGTCCCTTATTGATGATCCGAATTTGAGAATTCGTCTTGAAGCTCATTCATTCTAATGGTCAATATATACAATTCGAATACTGGAGTCGGTGTTGAAATTAAGATAATTGATTGTGCTAATTCCAGGCCCTGTTATCTCCCTATGACTCTGACTAACTCACGCAAAACCCTGCTTTTTGATGAATGGTCTCAGTGTGTTTGTTTGAAGACTTGAAGAACAGATGGTGTTCGTACATGTTCGAATGAAATCAATCGACTAGAAACTCAGAAGAAGAGGAAGAGATTCAGCTGGCTGCCTGTAGTAGTGTTTTATATCTGTAGAACTGTAAGTTCTCCCAAGTGTGAATCGAGAATGTAAGGTCATGCATGTGTCCCGAATTATCGCACGCTAACGTGACACTTTGGAGACATGTCGCGGAAGACATGTAGCGTTAATAGGTTTTTAACTAGTTTTGTACAATCTGTGATGCGAAGATCAGGTCTCAGGCAGTGTCTGTCAGTGGAGTGAGTGCTGGCTCTTTTCTGAACTTTGAGCGTGATAAATTCTTGTATTGCGTCAGCTCCAGACTTTTTGCAAAGCTCGATAGAATGAAGTCCCGTTTTAGACCATGGAATCAGCAAGACACTTGTAAAAAGTGGAAAGTGTTTTGTAAGGAGCAACTGTATATGTATGTATGTACCAGTTTCTCGGCTGGAATACAGCGGGCACGGGATCATACAAGGTTTATGTGATAAAAACCTTGTCTATCTGTATGTAGGTAACAAGTAGATTTATTGCTGTCATGGGGGAGGAATGTTGTATAGAAAATAGACAAGAAAGATAGAATGATAAGCACATGCAGTGACACAAGAAGAGATACATTCTGCAAGGGGACAATAACAACAAAAGACTGTATTTATTTTTCTGTATTTTTGCAACCTTTCACGTTTTCCCGGGGCTGATAATATCATCATAGCAACAAATAAGGATATTTCTAGATTTCTAGAACCAGGAATTATGTATTTCTCATGGAAGACGCTAAGACGCTATGCAGAATGCCCAAGGAGTTGGAAGGGATGACAGTCCATCTATAATGATACAAATTAGATTAATCTTGTCTATTCTGTCCATGTTATATGTATATTTGATTCTTGCTCTTTGGACAATAAGTCTGTTGTTGAGTTGTTGTTAGTAAGGTTTCTTGATGAGCTGGGGTCGCTTACCTGTCTCACTAAAAAGCCACTTTCCTTAAGTCTCAGGAGCAGAAAGAAACGAGAGTAATTTTTAGTTCCAAGTTGTGCTAGGTCAAGTGAATTAGGCTCAACGGAAGGAAGGAAGCATTAGCAAAGTGTATCTAATTTCCCTGAATAATTGAATAACTCACTGTATATTCTACTTGCCTGGAATGCATTCAGAAGAAGCAAAACTTGTAATCTTCCTGCCGCTACCTGTTGTTATTGTCGTCAACTTGTATACTTGTATCTGAACATTGTATAGCTCTAGAATATTTGCCAGAGGCTTTAATTATGTAGTTTGAATGGGATTTGTCATGGGTTGTTAATTGGCCTTAAAACACAAAGAGGAAAGTTATTGTTTGGTTTGAGGATTCGTCTCCCCTGTGTGAAATTTTCCTCCAGAGACACTCCAACCTCATTCAAGATTAGTGTTTGTGCCAGGATAGTGATTAGGTTCTTCTCAATAGACTTTGTATCCACTAGCAATCAGTTTTTGTCATCCGCCCAAAGTGTAGCCTTCTTATGTGAGTTATTGTAGAATTAGTTGTAGGAAGGCGATTCTTCTCTTGTTGTTCTTCTTAGAGCGTCTTCTGGCTCTCGTCCCGTTACCCGGACTAAAAATAAGTTGTAAACATTGAGGTTTGTGTATCTATATAAAATGGCAAAGCTTGAGGCTAGCGATATGTTATAATAATATCGCCCCACGTATAGTGTTGTGGCCAAGATATTTTTCGCAAACGACTCTACGTGTGTGTATATATTAGCCTGGGTTTTGTGTTTGAAAGACGTCAGTGTAAAATAGTTGAGAGGAGAGAAGAAGAAGAAGATGATTATTATAGTGTTATAGTGTTTGTTTGGATGGAATTTTGCCGTGATATTATGTTGTTGGTTTTCGCAATGGCTAGATCACGAGATAGATTTTGTCTTGCTAAACTTGCTACGTTTACACGACATTGACAGACAAGAATCTGGATGTGTACAAGTGTGTGAGATGGAGCAGGAGGATCGTGGTAAACAATATGAAAGGAACAAGAAGAATCAATAGTACTTTGGTTTGTGTGGATTAGCTGGAGGAATTGATCGTGTTTGAAGAGTACTTTGTGCGAATATATATATATATATTTGGGAAAAGATCCGGTATCAAGACTTGATCCCTTTGATATATGTAGTGGGAGCTCTTCCGTTACATGTGTATGTGTGTGTGTGTGTGTCTCTGATGACAACCTGTGGATTCAGTCAAGTGGAGTTTTTGCAAAGAAAGTATATACAGAGACGGAGGAAATCCCATAAGACTTTCACAGAGAGACATTTTGAGGAGACGACGAAGAAGAAGAAGTTCCGGCCTGTTTTTCTCCAGAGTATTTTTTTCCAGTTTGATGGTTCCAGAAGGAGAAACTGACTGACGTATTTGGCGAGCGCATGCTTATATAGCAAAAGTTGGTGGCGGAACTAGTGGAGCACAGGTGTTTGATTACACACAGGGGCTGAGGAGTGTGGAAAGTGTGTATGGGAGATTGAAAAGGAATCGATGAGAAAATGCAAAAGTTGGCAGGCCTTATTAATAAAGCGAAGGTAAGAATGAACTGATGGAGACTATAGATGACATGATAAGGAAAAATATTTTTGGTTGGTTGCTTCTTGTAGGATTGGTAATATGACGTGTGTATGAGTTGAAACACACATGACCAAGTTTGAGTCTGCAAAGGAGAAAGTGTATGAAAAGAGTTAATGAGTTTTTGTTCCAGGAGAGAAAGTTGAACAATGGAAGGAGAAGAGAAGTATATAAATGAAGATTGGATCGAAAATTAGTACGTTGCTCACAGTGGGGATTCATTTGGCGGGAGATGGACAGACAGGGAGATCCAGTTTCAAAAAGAGAAGTTGTGCTGGATAATGGCGTTGGAGTCAGGAGGGAACTTCATTAAAATTTGATTGATCTCCTTCGTATTGGTATTCATGGAGGAAAAGTTTGTATGAAAAAGAGCCGGGAGAAGGCGTCAAGGGTATTGGATTCGATTGAAGTCGTTGATGCCACCAGCAAATTGATGTTTGGGACTCTACAATGTTCAAAGGTTAGTGAGAAGAATGAAAATACTTTAATGCTGTTATACGATGATATTGATCCATGTTTGATTTTTTAAACAGGTGTTCGTGAGTGAGAATCATGTATGTGGATAGCCCCAAATTGCTGAGGAAGGCTGAAACGGAGTGACGGAAATGAATGTCAAATGTGGCAGTTGAGCCCTATACTGAAGCGAAAAGCAAGATGAAGACTGAAGACCGGCCTTTTTGATATGTTTCAATTAAGACGAGCCGGCAGAGAAAGTGCCCATGTTTTTTCCTGGGGAAATGAGAATATGTCAAGATGGATCGGAAAAGTAGCTTTGAGCAAGAAAGTAGCTGGAAGAAGACGAGGCAGAAGATGTACTACGTATAATTTATCTATTAGAGTTGATAGATTATGTCGGTTGAGGAAGGATTTGGCGAATGTGTCTTGTTGTTGTTGTGGTTGCCAGAGGTTCCCAAAGGTAGCCGAAAGGAAGGAGCAAGTTGGAACAGCTTGTTGTTAGATATGGTAGCTTGTGTGTTTGGTGAAAGGTATTAAAACTAGGAGAAGTATATATATACGAGACAAGGAAAACTTGTAGGAAAAGATATATAGAAGACGAAGAAGAGCTAGTGGAGAGGAAGAGGAGGGAATTTGCAAAAGTCTCTTGTAAGGCCGTTCTAGAGCCCGTTAGAAGGAAGAAGAAGAGTTTTAGAAAAGGCTGCGCTACTAGTAGACGTAAGTGGGACAGGAGGTCGGAGGAAAGAAGTGTGTGTAGTAGTAGCAGGAGGACTAAGTAAGCTGGCTGGCTGGCAATGGACGGATCGATAGGTAGCTAACGTGAGGTTGGTACATATGGGAAACCTTGGAGTGTGTACTATTTCCGTCCAAGGGAAAGCAAGGATGGCGGGTAGTAGATTCCGAGTCGTAATGCCAGGCTTGGGTTACACAAGCAGGAGCTTCAAGAGTCGTCTACGCCTAGACCGGGTCTAAAGGGCTTATTAGCAGTAAAGCAAGTAGTAAACGTGGGCTCGTTAGTCCCAGTAGTAGTAGTAGTAGTAGTAATGGTTGCTAGAAGAAGAATATTATAGGAATATTGAGCAGCCAACAGTTCCAACAGCTCGTTCCCCTCATCAGACTGAGAGAAGAGTATTCAAGTTATGCATGCCTTTAATAGCGTTCTTGAACGTGACATTGTGTGTCGACACACCTGCCTGAAGCTTAGCTTAGGTTTGTTGGCTGCTATCGAGATGTCTATAAAGGAAAACGCTATTGACAGCCCCGATCAAAGAAAGAGCCGCCGTTGTTGTACGTATGCTCTTAGCTCACCACTGATGATGACGCCATGAGTCGAGTTGTGACTGACTGAAATAGAAATAAAAGAAAAGAGAACTGTGAAGAACATGGATGGATACAATGTATATAGAGCTTTGTATACGTATCACGTTATTAGATTGGAGCTTTCAACAACGGCTCGAAGCTATGTGTTCCTTTGAACTCGTGTTTATGTGTATGTGGTCTTTGTGATGGTTGTTATAGCTTCTAGGCATAGAAGAAGGAGACTAGAGGCAGAGTTTTTAGGGAAAGTGTAATGGCAATAGAATACATGTTGGTGGGGAGGGAAGAAGACACAAGAATTTTGGTTTAAAATGGTTTCCGTGGACGGAATTGAGCAGGTACACAGGTGTGGCAAACTCCATGTTTTTGAGGCTGGATGAATTTAGAATTTATATACTTGAAAGGGATGCTGGAAGAAAAGATTGATGCAGGAGAGAATTTGAAGGAGAAAATAGAATAGATGGATGTCGGAATATTGAATAAGGCCGTGAAAGGTTCCTTGATGTATGTTTGTGGTGGCGGCGAAAGGACTGTGAGAAATGTGTTCAAGGCTGTTGGTTCTTTGGATGTTTTAGCTGTTTTACAAGTAGTATTAAAAGCACTGCTTGCTAAAAAGCCAGAAGAACAAGGAGAAGGTTGAAATGGAACTAGTAGATTTGAAAGTCGGTTGGTGGCGGTTGAGGAGGATTGAATATGTGTGGGCCGATTGGGCGGGCGGAAGTCTTTGATTCCAACTGGGCCCACGACAAAGGTTGCCAGGGGGAGTCTAAAGCCTTCTAAAGCGGTCGGCCGGTAGTCATTGGTTGCAATTATGCTCTCTGAGGAAGAATAGAAAGTTTTGAATGGTGGCAATAGGAATATGGCATTGTATCAAAGAGCTACTGCGTTCCTCCAGGATACCTGCCTGCCTGAGTACATGTACTTCAGCAGGTAGGTATTCTATTTGGGAGTGGTTAAGGAGGCGTAAATGATTTAGATGGAGAAAGTTTATAAATTGTATCCTTGGTACTCTGTTAACCAATGGAATTATGCCAAAGTAGGAAGGAAGAAGCATATGATTCCGAACACGGATCCAATTGAATTTAGGGAATCGAATGTCTCAGCTCGAAACAAGTCTGTAATGTAATTTTCAAATGATTTCACATTACAGGAGCTAACTTTTGGTGCGGGGCGAAGAGCCCTACAAATGAGCACTTTGTGCTCGAAATGCTGTGACTTTGGAATCGTATATGATTCACATCCTGAGGCCATTTGTAATAATAACAGGAAACGAGAGTACATTTCCCTACGGTTTTGCTGAGTTGGCAAAAGGGCAAAAATGGGATCCTTCCACTTCTTTTCGAAGAGTTCCAATTGAACAACTCAGCGTTCCTTGATTCCTTGTCTGTCTGCTGTATATAAGTGAGAGTGGTTTCCTCGGTTCTGTAAATCTGTGCCAAAATAATGCTTTCTCCAAGAAGGTAAACTTGGCCTGGAGCGAAGGAGCAAGTTACATAGTGGAGAAACTACCACGTTCTTTTGCAGGCGACAAACGTTGTTTTTGGCAAAGATTTGAGAAATGTGCGTGGGCTCTTCTGCTGACTGTATACTAACCTTTTACAAGTCGTCGATTATTATTAGCGGTTGGATGAAACTTGTAAAAAAGAAATTGTGCTGGGAGTAATATGCGAAAAGGTGGTGATGGTGAGATGGAAAAATGATGGTAGGTTGGGCGAATTTTTGCGAGTGTCCTTGTGCGAATCCGTGTTGTAATGGAGCTAATAGAATATACAGTTTGATGTGGAGCTAGTGAGGTGAATTCATAGCGAAAACTGGGCGGCGCTGCTGAGGCAGAAGAAAGAAGAAGAGCCAAAGTTGAGGCGTTCAGTATTCACAGTAATACAGGATTGTATCTCAAGCTCGGGCGGGCGGAGAGCGAAGTCGGTTTGGTGAGGAGGGAAATTCGGTTGTTTCTCATCGGAGAGCTGCTATTTGAGCTGTGGTGGTGGTGGCTAGAAATGTAGAAGCGTTAGACGCGCTGCTCTGGGAAAAGGCTTGCTTTTTGATAGGGACTGGAGAAAGATTCGGGACGAGTCAGCAGTGTCATGTGAGAAGCGTTGCGGGCTGGAGTGACATGTGTGTGGTGAAAGGAGACTTTCTCTTTTGGGTCCTTTTGGAGTTTTGCAAGGCAACAGTTGTTGTTGTCATTGGAAGGAGAAGAAGAAGAAGATTTTTCGTTGATTACTAAAGAGTGTTGTTTTTGTTGATTGCTTCTTGGTGAGTGAGTTGGAAGTAGAAGAGATCTGTAGAAGTGGTGTTTCGGTTGGGTTGATTTTGACTGTCCTTGGGCTTTGGGTTGACACTGTGATAAAAGGAGAGAAAAGAAGAAACGACTCAATTACAGAAACAAGGGGTTTAATTACCTCAGTGGGAATACAAGAAGGAATTGTTGGCCATATTGGGCGGGTTGGTAGACTGGCGGTGCTTGTTGGGAAACTAGTGTAAGCAACTGGAGCTTCAAGTCCAAAGAGCAAATAAGAGACATTGTTGGTTGAGTTGAGGAAGGGGTTTGAGCGGAAGGTGACTAACGGATGGCTTTTTGTTTTATTTGCAGGCTTCAAGTAATAATAAGAACAATAATGAGGATAAGGGTCCACCACCAGTGCCGATAAATAAGCTGAAATATCAAGGACCGCCGTATCT
>JAQGBJ010000278.1:0-49495 GCA_034698345.1 Sphaeridia pumilis
AGAAGCATTAGTTATGGCTCTGGAGCAGCTACATTCCTTATCAGCTCTAGATGATGAAGGACTACTTACCCGCCTGGAAGGCGTATGGCAGAATTCCCGTTAGAACCGCCGCCGTCGAAAGTTTTGATCATGTAGTTCAGCTCGGCTGTTTAAAAGAGATCCTCACCATCATGTTAATGTTGTCTGTCCAAAATGTCTTCTACCGACCCAAAGATAAGCAAGAGTTGGCAGATCAAAGAAAAGCCAAATTCCATCAACCAGAAGATCATCTCACCTTACTTGCTGTCTACAACGCCTGGAAAAACAACAAGTTCGCACCTGCTTGGTGCTACGAGAATTTCACCCAAGTCCGTACTTTGAAACGAGCCCAAGATGTACTGAAACAGCTTTTAGGAATCATGGACAGGTATGTCAAACTATGAACATCACATTTTGCTTGTATGAATATGTTCAAAAATTGATAATGAATCTGTTTTACAGGCATAAACAGATGTGGTGTTGTGCGGAAAATCCAGTTCTAAAGTTCAGCAAGCCATGGCTTTTTTAGAAATGCAGCGAAGAAGGATCCTCAAGAAGGCTACCGAACCCTGATTGATTCGCAAGTCGTTTATATCCATCCCTCGAGTTCCATCTTTAATCGCCAGCCGGAATGGGTCGTCTATCATGAACTGGTTCAGACCACCAATGAGTACATACGAGAAGTAACCACAACAGACCCCAGATGGCTCGTCAAATATGCACCAGCTTTCTTCAGCTTCTCTTATCCAACCAAGTTATCGAAGTTCAAGAAGAATCAAAGACTTGAGCCTCTGTATAACAAGTACGAAGAGCTTAATTCTTGGCGTATCTCGAGGGTTCGTACGCGCAGGAACTAGATGCAAGTAGTTTTGAGCTGAAACGCTGAAAGGCCAAATGCTCATGAGAAGGAGAAGAAGGATGATACTGATAGGAATAGATTGGTAAGCATTTGAAGTTTGAAGGCTTGTTTGGTTTAAGAAGATTTGAAATATTTGACAAATATTTGGTTTTCAGGACTTGTCGAAGGCTTTGGATGAGTTGTCGGTAGCCACTACGGAAGCTGAGGATTTGAGGGAAGCCATTGCGTCCAGTCACAGGCCTTCAGTGGTGCCCGTTCAGACTGATGAAGATTTTGTTACGAGTTCAGATTGGAAGCATAACAAGAGACATGTTTTTATCCTCAGTGAAGCAGGAAAACCAATATATTCTAGGTGAAGTAGCAACGTTGAAAATGCCTTGGTTGAATATAACTTGATGAACCTGTACTAACTCAAGTGCTAATCTTGGTTTCAGATACGGTAATGAAGAAAACTTGGTAACCATTTTCGGCCTATTGCAAGCTCTAGTTTCCGTGGCTCAAGATAATGATGATGCTATGAGAAGTATTCACGTAGGCCAAACAACGATAGTTTTCTATGTCAAGACGCCGTTGATACTGGTTTGCGTCAGTAGGAAAGGGGAATGTGTCGTTCAGACTCAAAGTCAGTTGGTGTAAGCCTCAAATACCTTCAGCTAAGATGTAGTTCAACTTTTATGTATTCACAACGTGTTTATGGTTGCAGGATTTTTATGGAAACGTGTGGTCAACGGAAGAAGTACGGATTCGTTTTTGAATATCGGTATCTCGAAGATAGTGATCTTGGAAAAAGGCTGGCAGTTACGTCATGTTAAGAATGTGAATAAGTTTAGTTTTAGTTCACGCTATTTATCCGTACTCATTAGGATATTCCTCCTTTCGTCGAAAACACCGTCAAACTAGCGCATTATCAGCATAGCGGTAATTTTTTCAGGGCAACATTTATTATGTGTTCGGAAGTCAAAATAAAATCCTCATTGTCGATAGGAACATTTGACACTTTTTTCAATTTGAAATTTGAACTTCCCGCTGCAATTGCTCACTAAAATCTCACTTACTTCCTCACTTGACGACAGAAAATTTTTACAGTTTCTACGCGTCAGCCTTTTTGTAAATTTTCTACAAAGTTGAAGCAAATTCTTACAGTTCCATACAACACATTCCTGGTGGACACGGTTCAAAGGTTGGTAAGCATGCAATCAAATTACTTTGCCAAATGGCGTATATTAATTTGGCGCGTGTTTTCCAAACAGAGTCTCTGGAATATTCAGGTTGGTCTGCACTTGATTCTTATTTCAATATTGATAATCAGAATTGAGTCACCCCAACAGGTGGAGCGAGCACAGGAATTTTCAAAGGTAGGGGGTAATTCTATCACATTTGGCTTTCATACTAAATGACTAGAACTACCACCTTACAGGCAGGACCACCACACATAGCTTAAGGGCCTAGGACTCGGACATTTCATTTGAAGGAACCTGGATCGATTCTCGGCGGCGGCAAAAGTAAACTTTGTGCAGGTAGGTGCATGAATGGAAGTTTAGTTTTCTGGGTGTAAAAGGTCCAAATTAATTCAATTTCCATTCACGTGCCTACAGGTTCAACGTTGGAGACTAAAACCCAGAAGGAAGCTGCACACGCGGGAAGCGCTTTCTCTCTTTGCCTTGTTTGTTGTCACACTTTACAACGTTTTTAATTTTTTCCAGATGGCAGAACGTCAGTCCCGAAATGCTACACGCGGCACAGCGTCTCAAAGAAGCCCAAACTACCATCGACAACATGTAGATGACTTTGAAGACGATGGATTTGATTCCCAGTTTGCCGACGTCCAGTACGAGTGGGAGCCGTCTTCTTCCCAGTCACGTCCGCTCAAGGTTGAGCAGGAGAGTCGGCCGCCTACAAGACGCGCCAAGAGTCCACCATTCAAGCGACCTCTGAGTCCAGAAGCGCGTCGTAGGGCCAGCCCGGAACCTCCTGAAAAACGTCGAGCAAGTTCAGCGTATGCAAGGATGCCGAGTCCGATTCCAGACAGCCCAGCAAGCCCCGACGTCCAAGATCTTGACCCGAGGGCAAAGCCGGAACCAAAGGAGCGGAACCAAGGCTACGTCACCTTTACCCACTCGGTCGTAGATGGCGTCAGGAACACCGACTACCACTTCAAAAACTCTGAAGCGCGCCAAACTACAACGGTGCCAAAATCCAAGCTGGTTCCAATGGTAAAGCAGTGTATGAAGTATTTGCTGTGGCATTCTCCGACTTATGTTTTAGAAGATGTCCTAATTGAGACCAATTCGCTTGTAGTTGAAAAGAAAAATCGGGATGCGGCCAGAAAGGCTAAATTTGAGCTGTTGGCCCATTCCTAATTGTTTCATGTAAATGTACACTAATGTTATTGTAATAAAATCTGAGAAAAATCCAATCTTGACTACACGCCGAAATCATTAGACATTTTCTTGTTTATATATCAAAAGCTACGAAACGACTACAAATCATAAACCAATTAGGAGCTATAAAGCAACAAGCCACAAAGGCAATAGGGCACAACACATCATAAATCAACCAAAAAGGTCTCATCTACAAACAGACTACATCTTTGTTTACATTTTAAACAGCACTTTCAACAGCTTGCACGGCGGCGGCGGCGGACGTAGCGGGCTGGGTAGTGTAAAAGTTGAACACGTTGCCTTTTCCACCCTTTCTTTCAGTCATTTCAGTCATGGGTTCGCTGTCCATTTTTCCATAGTGGTGGTGGTGGACTTGATTGCCTTTGTTGACAGTAGCCTTGCGGCGCTTGCAGCAGCATTCGAGACGGAAGCAGATCCAGGCACAGCAGAAACAACCCACAGAGACGACGATGGCAGATGATCCTTTGATAAAAATTTTCCATTAGCACAAGTTTGATTAAGATGGCACAAAAAGCAGGAAATTGAAAAAAGGCTTACCAGCAATTGCAATCCATAACAAGAGACTCATTACGTCATCCACGGCATGAGAAACGCTTCCGAAATGAGGGCGGGTTGGTTTCATGGTGGTGGTTGAAACGTTTGCTGGCGTTGGCGTTGACCTTACGATACGTGGGCGAGTAGTCTTCCTTACTGGCTTCCTGGTAGTCGTTTTGGGGCGCGTGGGCAGCGTTGTGGAGGTGGTCGATGGAGCTGGCTTAAGCGTCGTGGGCGGTGGAGCCGGCGCTAATGTGACGGTGGGTGTCGGCTTTAGAGTCGTCGTGGTCGTTGGTTCCTTGTGCTCGTGCGTCATCCATTGTACAAAGCACTCTTCGAAACTGTCAAAAGCTTGAACCTCTTTTAGTTTTCTCGGAACCGTCACATTAGCCGCGAGACACACTGGATAACGAACGAAATCCCTCAGGCCGACATAGTAGATACAGTTGGGGATCATTAGGCAGTCAAAGCAGTTGGCCATAGGTGGGCAGACTGTGGAAATGATAAACATTAATTTTCATGCCATGATAAAAAGGAGAAAAATAGTACAAGGCCTTTTGAAACGTTTATTACCTCCTGTTGCGATGGCGTGATAGACTTCGGCCCGAGATGGATTCCGCATGGTTGGTTTCACGTCAACTTTTGTGGCAACTTTTGGGGCAACTTTTGGGGCAACTCGCGATCCAGACACGCCTAACCAAGCTTGTGAGAGAGCGCCAGGAATGACGAGCAACAAAACAAGCTTCAACAACAGCCCCATCGTATAAAAGCGACTGGAAACTTGGAGATTTTTAACAAAGTTTTTTGAGCAACCGAGCAACTACAACCTCAAAGTTTTCTCTACACCACAAGTTTACTACACCACCACAAGTTTACTACACCACCTCAACCTTTACTCTGAGACCAGATTCATCATGGCAAGCTACAGCATTACGGTCGTCAGCCAGTGCAAGGAAGATCAAAGGTGATGACTGGACATATTTTACTCTTTGCGTGATGAGTTTTGCGTGATGAGTTTTGTACAAGATACTAATTGCTCCCATTCCGTATTACAGGAAGATGGCAAAAGTGTTTGACGGGATGAGCACCGAAGAAGCTCGCTTCAAGAGCTGGGAAGGCACGGAGGGACTCTCTCTTCACCCTCGAGCCCTGGCAAAGCAAGGATTCTTCAAATCAAGGCTGAATGATGACGTAAAAGCTCTCATGTCATGCATCCACTGTGGCGGCAACTTTAATCTGCCCACCGATGACAATTTCCGGTGCGCCTGCCAGCTTCATCGCACTGCCCAGCCCGTGTGCCCAATGTTGGTCGACCAAAACTATGGAAAAGTTGGATGCTTCTGCCACGCCGTCTTTGCCGACTTCCCTGAAGACATTGTGAAATGTACCGAGGAAATGAAGACAATTCCTGTCGCCAACCGCGCCAAGTTTGTCTACCAAACTCTCGAGGACTGGCCCGTCAAGCTGACTTCCCAATTCTACGCGTATAATTACAACAATTGCGAAGATAAGAAGATGGCCGCAAAGGAAGCCGGTAAGCCTCTTGATGATTGCTACCCGGCTGTCCACCGTTTCGCACGGAAACAGAAGCTTCCCGGGCAACACCTTGTCAACTTGGTCTTTTTTATCGCTTAGAAGACGGCACTTCTGAAGTCTCCTTCTCCATTGACCGCAGCAAGATGAAACTCACGCCTGCTGAGCAAGCCAAACTTGACAAGATGCATGAGAAGGGAGAGGCGACTTTCTTGGAAAGGAACGAGTTCTTTGAGAAAATTGGTGTGGAAAAGGATATCAAAGTCGAAAAAACGATAGAACAAGTCGAAAGTCTAATTGATCTCGCATCACAATTGAAGCTGAAACTGGAAGAGCGAAAGGCCCAGGTCGACGAAGCTACGGGAGCTGGAGGATCCGCGACCTCGACGAGCCCCAGCGCCCCACCACGGCCCAAATCCCTCCCGGTTCCTATTCCGAAGCAGTCAGACGCGGGACGCTCCATTCAAGACCTCTTCAAAGGCCTAGCCTTGGGTGAGGACGAGAAGGAGGGGGCATTGGAGGATGAAAGCAGCGATGATGGGGGTAGGGATGAGGTGGACAAGGTTGTGAATGTAATCGATGAAATGATGCACAGATGTAAATGTCAAAAATACCCAGGTAGCGACTTGAAGTACCGCTATAGTACTGCAGGGCCGGACATTATGTTAGTTGAGTGTGCCAACTGTAATGTAAAGAGGGTGGTTGAAACAAAGGAGGCCATTGTGGAGGCACAATGTTGTAGCGATGGGTGTGTCAAGTCTGACGACTGGTAATGACCTTTGGTCAATGAACAATGACATGTAAACATAGTACTTGTCATTTAGATGAATTTTGACATGTAAACATAGTACTGTCAATTAGTAATTGTAGTATAGTTTTTTGATTTCAATAAAACGGTTCTCACAAACGTTTATTTCATCCATGTCATACTAAGATAATCACTACGGCAGGCAACGGAATTATTTAGAATTCTCACAGCATCAAGATTGCGCTTATTCACATCAAACAAAGATGTTGTAATGTTAATGTTACAGAAACGAGCAACTTGCTTTTTTAAACAAACACACTCGTTGCTTTCATTTAGGCTACAACGAAACATGGCACCCGGAAGCGTAGAGAAACTTGGGCAAAACATTCTCGCATGCTTATGAAACGCTTGAATAATCACATTTTCAGACAGGCCAAAAAACATTGACAAAATTCGGGGGGTTGGTGTACGGGTGGTAACTTCAGTTGGTACCAAACCATAAAGTGTGTTTACAAAGTCATGGCATGTTTTGCATTGCAGTAGGGCATGATATATGCTATTGGATAATTCTATTTCTTCCCTACAAATATCCAAGTCTTCCCCGTAGGATGGCAATGCAAGTGCATATAAAAAGTACTTTTCCAAAGCCCGTTTGAAGACTGCGTATATCTCACTTACGCGCATTTCATGCAGTTGGACAATTTCTCGAAACGTTGCTTTCCTCTGTCTGTATATTTTCAGTAGATCCAAAGTTTTGCAGCCATGATTACTGTAGTAATCCCACCCGGAATTCTTGAATTTCGACTCGTGATAAGCTTCAACCCAGCCGCGGAAACCATGCAGTCCAACAGTGTTGTTGAAGTAAATTGTTAGCAGTCGTTGCAGCGCCACGTCCAAGTACGGGTTGATTTCAACAGTCGCTTCAAAACCAGCCAGTCTGAGTGGTTGAACGCTTCCGTGCCATAATAAGTATTGCGACATCCTGTAAAATGGGAGAAGTTTATAATTTGAGAAGAAGCCAACCGACTTGTTACGTCGAATACAGTTTGTTTTCGTGCAAAAGTTGTAAAGCGCGTGTCAAGCAAGATGAAATTAGGAGTCACCTGGATGCTCACTTCTTTCCCTATTCCGGTCCGCCAATTTTCCGCAGGATGGCTTTGGAGGATGCACGGCGTCTCTACGACGAAATTGTGGTCAATCAGTGTCAACTTTGTGGCGATGTGGTCCCTCTCAACCTAAAGGACGAGCATTTCTACCTGAGACATGAACGGCTGGCCTACGCCAATTTATCTCGTGCAGGTAAAATTCACAAGTAAATTTTTTCAAAGAACGTTTGCTTAATGTTTGAATTTTTCAGGAACTCCCAGTTTGAACGACTCGCTCGTCGCTGAAGCTGCAAGAATAATGAATCAGCCCTTTGACGACCAAATGCCTTTGGACGTTGAGAGCAACGATGACTGGATGCAAAATGTTAACCCGGTTCCACCTGGAAGAAACGAGTCGCAACCACTTTGTTTAAATGACGCTCCGCCGCCATATTCAATGCTGCCGCCATCCTGTCTGCCTCATCGACCCCCGGAAACACAGAGCCTTTGTTTGATCGAGGGTCCTCCGCCTTACTCTTTGTTGCCACCAGTAAGTCAATCAAGCCGACCACCGCCTGGGTTTCAGCCATTGATTCATCTTGGTCCATTACAACCCACGTCAATTTCAACCAGCATTGAAATCCAGGCTAATCCTCAAACGACCATGACGTCAACGGCTCGGGGTGAAATGAGGTCGTATTTTGGCAGCACCAGAACCGTCGCCATCCTACCACGGCCGCAAACAACAATGTTCCCTCCAGAGCCAGTCGGAGTCTTTGCGCCGGTTCAAATCAGTCAGCGTCTGCCGCCTCCTACCCCACCATCGAGCCCAAGCAACCGCGAGGAAGGCGAAGGGCAGCCAGAAAATTCTGAAGACGATGGAAGCAGGTAAACAATTTTATTTTCCTTTCATCAAATTTCTCCATCTAATTCAAGTATATTTGCAGTGCAAGAACTCGAGCCGCCAAGAGCAAGAAGAAGCGCTAATGCTCTTCCAACCTGTAGTCAAAGTCGTAGCCTAACTAACACTAGGTAACTTGATATTCACCAGACTGCCATGCAACAAAAGATCATATTACATCATGTTGCATTTACAGATTAAGAGCTTGTAACTTGACACTCTGACTTGGTCGCCTTTGGTCGGACCATTCTCTATAGGAAGAAATTGTGCTACATGCTAATGGCCTTCAACAAACAATACTTTGGAAAATTCAACGAGTGCCACGGACCGTGTGTCGATGCCTACGTCAGATACATTTTTCAGTAAGCCAGACATGTTTATTACTTTTTCCTATTCAACTGAATCAGCTTTGAGCTTTTTATTATTATCGTAGGGCTGTCATCAAGCTTCTCACATCACGCGGCTTCTCTCGACGCGACGTAGTTGCTGACCTCGGCCAGGACGTTATTGCAGGAATGACTTCCAATACTAAACTAGGCTTTAAATTCTTGCTACATGTTTTAGTTAATGGGCATGATGCAATCAACCGTTTTGACATGGCAAATGTACTAGAACACGCAGGATTCTTTGTGAATGCAGATACAATTAGCTTACCATTTGATCCTTTCATTAACTTTGAGTGCATAACTAGTATGGATTTTATTCAGACAGACGAAGATTTGGGAATTCAGGTTGAAGTAGAAATGATGCAGGAAAAACTTAGAGAAGCTCAGGAATCTTAAGCTGTAATTGATCAGTCTTGGATAATTAAATTAAATGCAATCACTAATAGTTCATGTCTGTAATGTTCTTTGGACAGAGATTCTCGTTAAAAAGTTAAGTAGTTGCTCAAGCTCTTTGAAAATCATCGACTGAGAAACACTTGGATCATAGATGCCACCACAGTGGTTTTATGTACACAAAAGAAAAACATTATTTTCCCTTTCAATCTAAACAACATGTATTTATTCACTTGTATGGCGAGCGCCCTTTACCTGTCCGTTTATATAGGAATCACCCGACACTTACTCGTTTCTATACGAAGCACCCGACACTTACTCGTTTTCTTCATGAAGTACCCTGTACCTAGCCGGCTCTATGGTGAGCACCCTGTACCTACTCGGCTCTATGGTGAGCACCCTGTATCTATTCGGCTCTATGGTGAGCACCCTGTACCTACTCGGCTCTATGGTGAGCACCCTGTATCAACTCGGCTCTATGGTGAGCACCCTGTATGTTTGTTTCTATGCCGAGAGCCCTGGATAGTTGATGTACTCTATGAAACGCCATGTAAATAAATTAAAAAACTTGGACATGTATAAAAAGCACAATGTCATTAGTAATATTTGAACGAGGATTATTCAGTCAGCATGTGTTGAAAATAAAATACTCTGTTACAGTACAAAGAATATCAATAATAGTAGCCGATACAATCTGCAGTTCTGATTTACAACAACACATATTACATTACCACTGCTGTATTTAGTCTACTACCGACATCGGCCAAAATGACCATTTCGGTAGTTGTTAGAATAGTTTCATATGGCACACAGGAACAACATACCAATTACAAAAACTACACACTAGATGGCGGTGGTGGTGCCGGAACTGCGAGTCGGAGGAAACTTCAACTTTATCTGCACTAGCTTCTTTTCCCGTTCCTTCACAAGATTTCTCCTGATCTTCGTCCACTTGTCCATCCTTTTCTTCAACATGATCATTTGGGCGGTCTTTCGCTGCAGTGCTTCTGCCGTAGGAAGGAGACGTGTTCTAGCGCGCTTGGTGGCGGCGGCGGCGGCGGCGGCGGATGTTGAGGTTGATGAAGCTCGTTTCGATGGCTTAGCTTTGGAGGCAGCAGCAGCGGGTGTTGAGGTTGATGAAGCTCGTTTCGATGGCTTAGCCTTGGAGGCAGCAGCAGCGGGTGTTGAGGTTGATGAAGCTCGTTTCGATGGCTTAGCCTTGTCGGTAGCTGAGAAGACCGATGAACTTTGAATTGGCGGGGGTTTGTGAGCACGGATGCTGCTGATGGTCGATGGAGTTTTTGAAGTAGATTTGTTGAGGCTGGTGTCGATGGGAGCACGGCTGCTGCTGATGGTCGATGGAGTTTTTGAAGTAGATTTGTTGAGACTGGTGTCGATGGGAGCACGGCTGCTGCTGATGGTCGATGGAGTTTTTGAAGTAGATTTGTTGAGGCTGGTGTCGATGGAAGCTGGGAAGCTGGAGCTGATGATTGACATGTCAATAGGATCGAGGGCGTCCGAGTTCAGCTGAGCAGATAAGAACGAATCATCTTCATCTGTTTCGATTGTTGCCATAGACTTGGCTGGGGCTGGTGCTGCTCCATTCGACCCTGGCTTCAGGTGTTCCGGATTCATGATCTTGAATCCCGGAACTGGCTTAAATTTATCGGCGAGGAAGAACTGACTATCGATGCGCATTATTACGGCGGTTGGGAGGCCGGTATCGGTATGGGCAATGCTACACAATTCGGCATCTTTGAGCTCTCCACCAATAGATTTATGATGGAACACTTCCTTGTTGTACACATGCCGAGACACCAGCGTGTAGTCGATACGACGACTTTTTTTGACACTGGTATCAAAAAAGTTGAATTGCTGGTAATAGTTCTTATCTGTTTCGAGAATGAAGAAACCACCACTTTTCTTCCCTAACGTTTCTTCCGCAACGGAAATAGAACCTGAGAAAAGAATTAAAAACATCATTAGTTTGAGTGTCTTCAAAAACACATTAGAAGCAAACCAAACTAAATAAAAAACTCTTACTTTTCTTGCGTGCTTTCAAGACCACAGGTGTGAGGAAATCCTGTTTTTCTCTCATGAAGTCTTGCCAAGTGACCCCTTTCCAAGCGGTCACACGGATGTGGGAAGTAGCCCACATTGCCCTAGTGGATTTAGGAATCCCGATTTGTTTTTTAATTTTTTGATTCAACTCGACACCACAAGTGCGCCTCCGGTCATCCGTTGGCCATGATTTTTGATCCAGATGACCGAGCTGTATACGACTGATCTCGATACCACACATGTGGATACCGAAATTTGTAAGGTGTGTTCTGCGAGTTGGATCCGGTTTCAGTCCTACCTGTTGGAGGTTCACAAGATAACGATCTGACTCTTCGCTCCAGAAGTGGAAGCCGTCTTCTTCCCTGGCTTCCACAAGATGAGCAAATTTTGATGCCATTTTCACAAACAGTCTGACAACCAACGGCGGAAAAGGCCTTTGTGTAATTGTTGTCCTTCCAGCTATTGTTACTGGCTGAGAAGGATCTGTTTGATTGGGACCAGACATAAATAAAAGTATCTCGTTTCAACAAGTCCATTTTCATTCAAGTTTCCATTTTCCCATGTCTCAAGCCATAAAAGTAAAAGGTCACAAGTCCAACTTTTAATGAATGGTTTCTTTATATATTTACAAAAACAAAGTAATCACAACGGTACTTGTGGCCTTTTACTTTTATGGCTTGAGACATGGGAAAAGGGAAACTTGAATGAAAAGGGACTTGTTGAAATGAGATGAGGTTGCAGTCCAAAATATTATTTTCAGCCCCAGTTAATGAATGCACCACCGCGCCATCCGCTAGATGGCGTGGTGGTGGCGCTTTGGAGCATTTTGGCGTGCCAATAATTGGCACGCCAATGCTGTAGGCATAGGAGCAAATTTATGCCTAATGTACGTTACCTAGGTACCTACTCGTACGGCAAGAACATAATCTTCGAAACTTAGTCCAAGGCGATCAAGAAAGTCATCAAAACGCATCACATCACTGTAATCTCTTCCTAGGTCATCCAAAAACGCCTGAATTTTGTCATAATTCCTCTTGTTTCTTCGACCACTGTTATTAGAGTCATCTAAAAATAATATAAAAATATACTCATATAAAAAATATATAAAAATACAATATATATAGATGTATAACAATAATTATTATACACATCCATAAACTAACAAAATAATTCTTAAAAAATAATAATTAAACGCTTACCACCCAATGGCAATAGAATCATAGTCTTTGGAAGAGGAGGTCTCGGAAATCCAAATCTACAGTTCGCTTTAGTATTCTTCTTACACGTAAAACTATGTTTGTGAACTTGATAAGGCATTACGTGCTTAAATTCTCCTTCAAAGTTTCTATCAGTACTGATATATTCATCTATGAATTCGCTACAAGTTTGAAACGAATCTGGATTATCAATGTCGAAAACTGGAGCACCATTATTCCACGTAACACCATGAACATGTGGCGAACCCCTTTGTTGAAATTCAACTCTCCAAAAAAAGTCTTCCAATTCATATCTTCCGAACACACCATTATCAGCTTTCAACACATGTTTCTGAAGTAATCGAAACCGCTTGTGAAAATGACGAACACAAGTGACAGGATCCGATGTTATAACCTCGTATATTAATCCCGAGTTCAAACCAATATCAGGTTTTCCATCATTAGGACTCTCCAACCACTTTACAACATCTTCGTAATTCAACTTGACACCCTTAATTATATCCATCAAAGTCACAACTAAGTCAGCCCAACGATTTTCAGCAGCAGAGAGGGTTATAAAAAACGTCGCTTTTCCAAATTGTCGTCCCATAGCAACGGCTTTTTTTCCTTGAGCTTGCCAAAAAGCCGGTGTACACCTCACTTTTTTAAAAGCCGAGTAACCACGATCCTCCATAAACATGGCCTTCAGAAATTCAGGATTTATAGCTTGCGATGCCGTTATTGAAGTTTCCCCAGTCTGTTTTCGCAATAACACACGAACACAACTATAAATATCAGTATTATAACACATTTTGAACGCGTGGAACAAAAATACACAGGGACGTGGAATTCTCTTGTAAAACCTCAATTCAAACTTCTTCGTTTTCTTCAGCGAAGGCTTCGTTTTTGATCGAATACGGCGATATTGTCCGCCATAAATACTCGGAAAACACAGGATATCCGGATCCTTATCAAAAGTCAAGGGAATAACTTGGCCATCCTCACAAGGAGCAAATCTCACAGTAATCGGTTGCACATTCAAATTGATCATCAAACTCTCATTCTCAGCACACATGCTAGCATCAGCATGAACGAGCTGCTTCTCACTATCACTTTCATCGTCCGAATCGGAATCAGAACTACCTACAAAGAAAATGAATAAACAAACAAATCAGATTATTTTTTATACGTCAAAAACACATAAAATTCTGAAATCATTAATCATACTTTCATGTTTCTCATATGGTCTTCGAGATCTAGCACTTTCAACAACATCTCCTTTACGATCAGCAACTATAGACCAACAAATACAACAGAGTGAGACACATCATCAAAATCAAAACAATACCTCACAGTATACAAATAACCACATCAAACAAAAATATAAAAAGTATAAAATAGAAGGTATATTAATTACCACGTAACGCAGAAGAACTGCAGGGCTCAGCATCATGACTACCATTGCCCGCTGACTCATCTTCAGAACTCTCATCGTAATCTTCATCAGAACCAACGGCAACAGCAAAATTCCCATGACCTTGACTCACTTCTTGTTTCTTTTCCCCCTCACACTTGTGACCACAAATACTCGGAACTTCCCAAAACGCATCTAAAAGTATAATATTAGAATTTCAAAAATCATACCATAGCTCAGTAAAAATCTCACAACCTTGAACATAATACAATACAAAATATAACATTACCATGTTTGTGACGAATCCATTCATCAGACAGCTTGATACTCAAAGCTTTATATACAGGAGTTTCGACGAGATATTCAGCAGCTTTTAACAATTCCGCAGGCACAATCCGTTCTCGAGCAAACGGCTCTTTATACTGACTTCTTCGCATAAGCTCAACATTCACCACGCACAATTCATGAAATTGCCGTGGTATCACTTTAACACTAGTGTCAGTGTCATGTTCCACATTATAGCAAGCATTAGCAAGCATGTCTCCACAATACGAACACAAAGAAACAATATCCTTATTGACAAGACTGAGAATAAAATACGCATATTCATCTGCCGTAACTTTCGATTCAACATCAACGAGACGCCCCTCAATCCATTCAATAGACTTAACAAAGCCTGAATCTCTGGAAACAATCCACCACAACGCACACAAACATGAATTCAGATAATTCTGAATAGCACAATGAAAATCTTTCACAAATTTCGGAGAGTCTTCAAAACGAGCTCGCTTTGCACTAACCAACTCATCCACACTCTGTTTATCACTCGCTCTTTCACTCCTTCGAGCCGCCCGTTGCAATTCACGCCCATGTTGACTATCTTCAACCGGCAGACCCGGAACAGTTTTGGGCCCACGACGATGTTTTTTAGGACCCATTAATTCAAGTCCCACAATACCACAATACTAAATAATAACATCAACGAAATAAAATCAAGTCAACAAAAACAACAACACGCACATTGTAAACTCTACAAATCCCGATTTTAAATCATACGCGCGAAAAGTCACAACAAGAAGTTTGGCTACTTACATTTTATTTCGATTCAACATTGTCACAACGATGAAACACAATTACTGCGTGAAACACAATTCACACATAATACGGTTTTGGAAATTATTCAATAACTGGGTGTATGGGTTTTGAAACAGAGTTCAGTATTTCAGAAAGAGAATTGAAAAAGTACAAAATTTTGAATACTTGGAATATAGCTAATGTAAAAAACGACGGATGCTTGATGCACGGTCGTCCGATGGAGACTGTCGATCCTTCGTCGTGGAAGGTATCTTTCCGTCGATGGCCGTCGACTTCCTGGTGCGGAGTTTCCGGGTCGACGTAACGGTTAAACCGGTGGTTAGCCTGGCTCATTTCCATACAACCCTGTTTCTTATGGAACGAGTTTCTACGCAGTGGCTTAATGCATATATATCCTTAACGTTAAGCATTTGGTACATGTGCTATGAGTCAACCTCTGAGTACATTATCCCTTCGATAGCACCTCTCTAACGTTAAACTGTTGGCACATGTTACCAACGTCAACTCGGCGGCACATCTTACTTACGTTAACTTATTATGAATCTTACATCCATTAACACATTGATGCATCCCGCTCACGTTAATTCTGTTGGCTGTTGGCTAGCTCGATATTTCTACCATTGCAATGGGGATGGATCAGGTTAGTAGCGTCATACGTATAGTTAGAAATTCTAGAAGCAGTATTTAGTGTTTACAATACCGTTAAACTTTTAGGCATCTGCATGTAAAAAAGCTTATGAAAAAGCGGTTTCATTGGCTGAAGGTGAAGAGACTAAAATCAGGGTTGCTTTGGAATCTCCAAAGGTGCCTACCCCTCTGATGTTACTCGACACGTTAAGTGACGATGATGACGACGATTTTTATTCTCAAGCTCCAGCATAGAAGGAAGTCAAGACGGAGGTCGAAGCGGAGCAAAAGGATGTGAATCCAGAGCCGACATTCAAACCGGAATCACATGAAGTCGCTCCATCTCGAGACGAGCAACATCAAATGTCCATCCAACAATCTGTATCCCAGGGATTCCAGAACCTAAATCAGCAGCGGCAAATACCGTTCAAGGTCCTGGACAAGCCGGAATGCAACAGATTATTTGCCAGCCTGGACAAGCTCAAGAACCACAGCAACATGTTCCAAACATCATCGAAGAGAACCCCAACTTGATCGACCAAGCGTTTAGCTTCCAAGACGCGAAGCGCCATGAAGTACCGAGTGGGTACTAATGCCCACTTTGCCAACAGGTCCTGTTATTGCCTTCAGCCCCAAGAGACCACGTAAACAGTGTTCACTTCGCATTGAAAATGCACCTGTTGAAAATACGAGCTTGGCTGTTGATGTTGAGCAAGTTCAGACTTGTTCAAGAAGAATATGTACATATGTTAAGGTATAAATAGGACGAAAAGATTATTGTTGTTGTTGTGTAACGACAGAGTCGGTTAGGCAGTCGAGCGAGCAAGAAGCTCAAGAGAGAGAGCCATTGAAAAGCGATAGAATTTAGTGATTGGAAAAAGCTGTAAACTTGAAAGTGTTCTATAGTTCTAGAAGTGTAAATAAAAACCGGTAAACAGCATTAACACCGTGTTCAGTGTTCTGGTTTTCTTCTAGTAGCTAGAAGTCGCCAAGTCAGTCAGTCAGAGAACAGTAATTGGCATAGCCAGGCCGTTAGAGTCTAGCGTTGATAGGAATCAGCTAGGATTCTGAACATAGTGGTGACCCAGACGTGATCATCTAGTGGTACTATTGGGGTGCATGAGATTTTGGAGTCAGATCTAAGAAAAACATTAACTTTTTGTGAGACTTTGGGCCGATTCGGTGGAACGTTGAGTGACTGCGTAGTTAAAGTTACGGCAGTATTACCGATCGGCATTTGTGGCATCGTGGCGGCGTGGCTGCGGAATTTTATTGCCGACTCTCCCTGAAGTGCGTCGTGGTTGAACTGTGAAGTGACGCTCGGGAAATATTGCTGGTGAAGACGGCGGCGGCGGAGGCTCTCCAGGTAGGACGCCGAAGTTCAGACGAATCGCACACTCGAATTCATAACCAGTTGGTGTCAGCGTTGGTGGCGGATCCCGTGGGCTTAATGAAGCTCGGTGGTCTTTGAGACAGACTTCGGAGAGAGCAGGCCGCTCTGATAGACTTCAACGAGACGGTTATGCTGGACATGATGGAAGCGGAGGCGACTGAAGAGGCCCTTGAAGAAGAAGCAACAGCATGTGACCTTTACGAGCAGCGCTTCTATGAAATGAAGATCAAGGTGGACGCTCACCTACGACCAGCAACAACTCGGCATCAGGAGGTACGTCCAGGACCAGTAGCGGTACTTCAGGTGGAGCTGATACCACGTTTCGGCTAGCAAAGGTTGAACTTCGGAAGTTTAATGAAGAGCTCAGGGATTGGCTTCCATTCTGGACCCAGTTCGAGAAGATTCACGAGGACAAATGGCTGCCCGGCATGGCTCTCAGGCGTTTGCTCCAGGTCTGTTTTTGATAAAAAGCCAATCCGGAGCAGTTGTTCTTGCCCGTGAAAGGACCGGTCAGGGGCACAGGCGGCTTGAGGCCGGCCAGGCCCAATGATGAAGGTATAGGAGACCATCAAGCCACAAAATCGGGAGCCGTTCCTTTCTGAATGCGGCCATAGGAAACCGGAGAAAGGCCGTCTATAGACTGCTTTTCGACGGAGTCCCAGAGAGAAAAACCTTCACCGTACGGCTTTATTACG
The DNA here is from genome assembly GCA_034698345.1 of Sphaeridia pumilis. Classification (NCBI taxonomy): domain Eukaryota; kingdom Metazoa; phylum Arthropoda; class Collembola; order Symphypleona; family Sminthurididae; genus Sphaeridia; species Sphaeridia pumilis. Next base: position 17,341 of record JAQGBJ010000278.1, read on the forward strand.
GGACTGTGTAAATAATAACAGGCTCCAACCGGTTTATTTAACGTGCTACTAAAAATATGCTCCCAAAAAACCATTGCGTTAAATGGTTAAAAAACGCTAGATTAGCATTGGTCTTAATCAGCGCGATTTTTTAGTCGGCGTTAGCCGTCAACTTGCCTTCTATATTGGCCAGGGTGATGTCAATAACTTCTTGCCTATTTGCAACAGAAAACGTTGGTCTGCTGCCTGAGTTGAGAATTAAAAGATCATTATCAATTATGAAATTGTCCAGTTTGTCACCTCTCGCATTTTGATTTGTGCTGCCCCACGAACTGCTATGAGAGTTACAGTCGGCACCTATTATTAATGTTAGTTTGTTTGTTTGACAATATTGTACTAGTTCCGCTAAAATTTGCGGCGGATGAGATTGAGAATCGCTCGCCATATAACTGGAGCATAAAATTATATTCTTATTGTTCCATTTAGTGATGATTGATACATTATCTGCATCACAATATTCTGATAGCATAGTAAATGATATATCTTTGCTAGTAATGATAGCAGATCTTGGCCTTGAATCAGAGATGGCTGAAACATTATAGTTTGAAAAACCAGTAATGTTAAAATTCTTATTAAAGTGTGGTTCCTGAGCCAAACCAATTATTGAGCTGGCACTTGAATTAACTTGTACGTCCAATCTTTGACGTAGAGCTGACATTGCTTTATGGGCATGGTGAAGGTTGATTTGTTTTATGCAGCATTTGAGATTATTTCGCTGCTGCGAATGTGTCATTTTGGTGGTGTTGTCCTTCCGTCCTGGTCAACCTCCACCTTTGAATACTGCCGCCTTAGAGTGAAGATTATGAGTGATGCATGTTGTCCTGGCATATACCAGCATATGAAGTTCCGCACTTAAAGTACGTATAAAGTATTCCTGGTTTGCACCAGCATAGGGGTTTCGCACATGTTAAATGTGGAATGAAGAGCATATGCATGACACTTGAGCTATAGCTTTCGGCTAGCCCAAGTGGGTAATGCAATATGACCATGATCCTGCACGTAAAGCACAGTATGAAGAGACTATAGCCAAGAGCCATTCGTACCGCACTGGTGCAAATCCATATGCTGCATACAGCGGATAGGCACACGTGTTTCCAAAGGTCTTGTTTCTCATGAGAACACGCTGAGATCATGAAGCGATCACGTGATATCTGAGAATCGCTATTGTGAGGTAACGAAAAGGAGGATCGATGTGAAACTTTGATGAGATCAAAGATCACATGATCCTCCTAGCGAAAGTAAAGTTAAATGGAACTACACTTCCTAATGAAACAGTTAAAACCACTGAAAATATTTTTATATTTGGTAATGCACTGTTGGAGATGAGGTTCTTTCGTAAACACACGAGCGTGTTCCGTCTCTCAGAAAAAGCACCTCTCAGCTCAACTGCTCGAGAGGGGCATTTAATTTCAGAGTGGGAAGCCGAAAGCCTTTCGGATCACAAATACGTAACTTTCAACATGAAGTATCTCAAACCAGCAGTACAGCTGAAACGATACATTAAAAAACTCGATAAGAAACAATTTGCTGCATCACTAGATGCAGAAATGCAAGAATGGCAAACGACCATTAACACAAGTAACGATATCAATCCAGCACTCCATGAACTGTATGGAAAACTGGATAAAGCACTTTGCTCTGCGTGCCCTTACAGGCGCGTAAGAGCAAACACTTCAGTGGTCCCATGGTGGTCAGAGGAATTGAACAAGCTCAGGTCAAAATCCAGGAAAGCATACAGAAACTTCCTGGGTAATCCAGATATGTGGGATCAATATGTTACTGCTAGGAACAAGTACACTGCAGCAATTCGCAATAACAAAAGAAACAGCTGGCGTGACTACTGCTCCAGTGTTGACAGTATGCCACAAACAGCTAGACTGTTCAAAATGACAAAGAGGTGTCATAAAAATCCCACTCGTATCCAAACCGACACAGGTTTGGTAAGCTCAAACACAAAAGTAATCCTTCAGACACTAATGGAGAAGAATTTTCCTGATAGTGCAAATGACACTATTCCGGTTCCCTTAAGGAATAACACCACAAATGAACAGATCGCAGTTCTAAAGAAGATATTTGACATAGAAATGATCAAATGGAGTTTTAAGAACTTCTCGCCTTATAGAGCTGCAGGTTAGGACGGGTTTCACCTAATAGTCCTTAACCTGGCCTGTGATAATGTCATTTTTGTCAACATCCTGCAGCAGATAATGATTGCGTGTGTTGCCAATTGTTTCATTCCATGGAAATGGACTATTTCAAAAGTGATTTTCCTTTCAAAACCAGGAAAAGCAGATTACACGTCACAAGGAGCCTGGAGACCTATATCGCTCATGAGCTTCTTCCTCAAAGGGATGGAGAGAGTCCTCGACCTCTACATCCGGAACACTACTACAATAGAAACATTGGTTCAGAATAATCAGTTTGCATACCTCCCTGGAAGTTCAACAGAGGGAGCATTATATAAGATTGTGGGCGAAATAGAATACTCACTATCTAATAAACGCAATACACTCGGTGCATTCATAGACATCGAGGGTGCGTTCAACAATATTTCACGTGCTGCAATAATAACAGCCCTCAACAAACTCAATCTTGATCCATTGATTGTAAATTGGATAAATCTCATGCTTGGTAATAGGAGGATCACATGCACTCTAAACGGTGAATCTTTTGAAAAAACGGTGAGGAACGGATGCCCCCAAGGAGGCATCCTGTCACCTTTACTTTGGAACATAGCTCTGAATGAGCTGCTTGTTAAACTCAAAACTGAAAAGCCAATGTTATCTTGTCAGGCGTACGCGGATGATATTTGTATCCTCAGTACAGGAATTTCGGACAAAATTTTAGCATCAGACATCACCCACGGGCTACACCTCATAAAAAGCTGGTGCAGCACTGTCGGCTTGAAGCTCAATATTAACAAAACTGATATTATTTGGTTCAGCAGGAAACGCGGAATCAAACCAGACCTCATTTTTGAAGGAAACATGTTAACACCGGTGAGCCACATAAAGTATCTCGGCGTTTTCCTAGACTCCAAACTTAATTGCAATCAACACATTAAAAGTGTTGTATCAAAATCAAGAGCTCATATTGCATGTAGCAGAGCTTACTTGGGCAACAAATGGGGTATGAATACTCAGATCATGATTTGGGCCTACAAAAGCATCATTCGTCCAGCCATTGAGTACGGCTGCATTGTATGGGGTCCGTATCTCAACAAATCTCAGACTCTCAAACTTTCAAAAATACAACGTACAGTCCTACGGTTCGCTACAAGAGCTCCAAGCTCTGCTCCTGGCGGAACACTGGAAGCTTTCACTGGCGTAAGGTCGATTGAACTTATCCTCTATCGCGGCATCATGACGTTCAGACGCCTGAAAGACGGCGTAACAAAAACTCACCCTGCAGCCACTGGCTATAAGCGTGTGCTGCAGATTCAATCAAACATCAACTTAATCCCTCTTATGAACATTCCATTCACGCTAATGGATTGTAGTCAGAGGAAATTTCAAGCTCATAAATCATATGCAATTAATACACGGAGCAGAGACGAGTGGCTGACCGATCTCACCGCAGATCTCAATGGCTACCTCTGCTTCACTGACGGGTCAAAGATTGTAAACGCCGGCTACGGCACTGTCATTTATAATCCAAACAAAGAAATCATTTACCAAAGATCTTTCGCAATGGGGCCGACGATAGACGTCAACCAGTGCGAACTTCTTGGAATCCTTGATGCATGTGAGCAAGTGATAAATCTCGAGCTCAAATACGAAAACATCTGAATATTAAGCGACTGTTTAAGCGCACTAATGTCCCTAGAACAATTCACTAAAAAATCCAATCTGGTGAATTTGGTTCATCAAAAGCTGCAGCAGGTTGGTAACTGCAATAATCTCATCCTTGAATGGATTCCGGCCCACAGAGGGTTCGCCGGAAATGAACTGGCAGATTCTATAGCAAAACAAGGTGCACAAGCCACACTATACGCGTGCGCGCCTGTGCTACCAATCAAGAACACCTTTCTTGAATCCATTACCAAAGATTTTATATTTAATCAATGGGTAAAAAGATGGCCTGATCTTACATCATGCAGACAATCTAAACTCTGGATAGCTCCGAAGCACAATATGAAGCATATCCAGAAATTCTCACCCGAGGAAATCGGAGTTCTAATTCGAATTATCTCTGGCCATGCGATGGTGCGTTACCATGCATTTAACATTGGCCTTACCAAGTGTCCAAAATGCCCCTGTGGTCATAATCACCAAACTACCTCACATGTGGTGGCGGAGTGTCCTCTATACATAAGTGATAGAAACCTCTACCTTAACAAACCAATGCTGAGGCTGAATGAATTGACGGATATCAACCTTAAACACCTTTTGTCTTCTATATGGCAATTAGGGATAAGGTAGAGATCCAACAGCAAGCACTTTAGTGCGTTTTTGTTTGAGGATAGTTCCGAAATAAGCCTAATTGTGGCTTCCTCGGCGGAGATGTCTTATGGTATCTCCTCCTCCAATACAAATACAAATACAATAGCCGTCAACTTAAAGTTGTAGTGAGACTAAAACCTGCAACAAGACGCCTGGAACTCGCTAGATGTTGTGGGAGATTCCATTATTGGACTTACTATTGGTCATTGTCGCTTGTAAGCTAGATGGCGCTGGAGAGTTCATTATTAAAACAGATTCTTCTTCTTAAAATTAAACGCATCTTCTTCTTCCCGAGTCATTTGTTGTTTGACCATTGTTGCGCAAGGATGTTGCAAGATAACGCCGTTTCCAGTACCACTGTAAGCTTTTGTGGTCCACGATAATCCGTTGGCGAATCCTCGTTTTGTGAGTTTGATACCAATCTTATATTTTAAGTGTAATTAATCTGTACGTGGTTTTTGAAATTGTGATTTTTTGGACAGCTCTTTGCACCGCGTTGCATGCTACAGCGTGCAAATGTTCGTCGAGGAAGATGGTGACAGGAAATTCTTCATTAGTTCAAACCCACCCGAATACTACCTCACTGTCGGCCGCAGTCAAATTACACAAGTTTCGTCGCATGTTTGCCGTGTATCTCAACCCTGTGACAGCCCCGCCACCACTTGAGCAACTTCTTTGGGTCATCGATTTCTGCCTGTCGCCAAATCAAAGTCTGTTTGTCCAGGAGCTTTCCAATGTTCAGCAGCCACTTGTAGAACCATATACGCTCGTCATCACCCTTGAAGACGACACGATCATTCTCACGAAGGCTCACAAAGACAATTCTCGAGTTGACCTTCCGCTTTCTGAAGTTGATCAGTTCCTGTACGAGGTGTATATGAAGTACATAGGAACACGACCTGTCGAGGATTTTTTCGAATCTTTCAAGCATTGTGTGTGGATGTTTAAGAACTTGTATGGGATGTAAAATGAAGATTCGTAAAAGTAATCAATAGTTGTTGTTTGGATTTTGGTGGGTCAAGATGTTGCAAGATAACACTGTGTCTAGTTCTGACGACTTTCACGAGGTTGCGCCACCAGTACGAATTAAGGAAGAGAATATAGTACCGATTCATAATCAACAGTGCCGTTTTGAAATTCCTAACGAGGTTCGTAGTTGTTAGCTTTATAATAAAAATGCTCTTATTATCTAACAGGTTTCATTTACAGTTTTTCCAGCCAAGAGAAATCAGCTTGAAAATTAGCCAAACCCGCATCGGTGGTCAACGTGTTATTTTATTGGCTAAAGAAGAAGAAAGAACTCGGTTTCGTTTGCCCCGCGCTTGGGTCCCCCATGTTTTTCAAAAGACTGTTACTCAATACTTGAACGCTGGGTTTGACTGTGAACCTTTGGGGGTGGTATCAAGGGCTGTTGATAGGGTTTTATACCCAAACAGGAGAATGAATTTAGTTCAGCTCAAACCCAGAGAGTTTGGTTCACAGACTTGTGACTAATATTGTTGCAACGTTACAGAGAGTCATTGGCTGGCGCAACCGTTGAGCTATTGAGCTATATAAATTACCGAGTTTTTGCCAACTTTTCGCAAAGTTGCTATTCTTTTGTTCTCTTCTCGCCGAAATGCCCTGCTCATGTGTTTACGGTACAATTTTGCTATTTTAGCATTGTTCTATGCTCAAACATTACTGAAGAACTTGTGGGAACCATCGTCATGACGCATTACAAGAGAAAAACGTACCATTTTTTGACTCTAAAGTCTTCCAGCGAGAGAATAGCGGTGCGCATGCTCCTTCCTTATGCTTCGGGAATCGGCGTCTGTCATCCCAAAACCCACAGAACAAGCAGTATTCCACGGGCTCTCCGCTTTTCACAGGTACTGACAGTTTTGGGTCCGTTAATTGAATGGCATTGGTTCTGAGTGGACGACACAAGCTTGCAATCGCCGGAGCCAACCTTCTCTTGTTTTTCAAAACTGTATTTTCCAGTCGAGCAAATCTCCGTGATATCCGAACAGTTCTGACATAATCTGTCTCGCTGAATTGCCCTGCAAATCAGACGCCATCAATGTTTTTGACGATTATTATTATTATTTCCGAAAACTGTCATTCAGTCATTCAAGGCCGCTGCCGCTCCATGATGATAGCAAAAATGAAAAGCACTTGATGCCAAAAGAGGCTCAAAAGTGGCTTGAGCTGAATATGAAATATATTTGACCATGAAATATAACGCCATATGTCGACGCTTGCAAAATCCTATCGTTAATGTAAATGTCAATCTGATTTCGCTCTGCCATATGATAATTACTACAAGACATGGCCAAAACGCATTCGCATTCACAAAAACGGACGCAATCATTTCGCCTCCTCCTCAATTAATCCAACGTAATCACGCTTGCCGATTGCCAATAACCAATACGTTTGACGTAACTCTGTTGATTTACGTTCTCTCTTGGCGCCATCTCTCGGTCATGAACGTCATGATGACTCGGGTCGTCGTTTTCATTGACCTCGTCCGGCCATGGTCCCGGAATCCTGTTTCTGACGACTTCAGCTTCCGGTAACACCTTGAGATCAGGGTTCAGAGGGTCGAGTGGTTTACCAGCAGCACGTCTTTCCCCAACACATTTTGCGCATAAGCAACTCTGCGAAAAAGGACCATCTACTTAGCTCACTGACGGATTAGCTTCAACAAGAAAACCATCATCATAATCATCCTTCTCCGAGACCAAACACTTGGGCTTAATTCCATTTTTCTCGACTTGAGTACTCGCACGCACTGGCAGCTTCACATGTCTTTCTCCATTTCATCTTATATTTTTCATCAACCCCGCAAAAAATACTTGTTTATTTTCAAAAACAAGTCGAGCTGTATTTTTCGTCTGAATACATTTTGCCATTTCAACGCTCTCAAGCTTCACTAACGCTCTTTGGAATTGGGGGACGTAATCTTAACAACAAATTCCTTCAATTCCAGCTTTTGCTCCAGGTGAGTAACAACTTCATCTTCAATAATTTACGCCTTCTGCTGCTCCTCTTTTGTCACCAATTGAGACACGATTGGCTTGAAAAGATTAAAAATAATCTCACCTCTCGCGGAACCAGATAGTTCTTTTGACCTTCTTCGACATACGCAAAGTCAGCTCCTCCCCTTCTTCAATCTTGCGTAGGGTTCGAAATACTACAAAGGTACTTTCTTGGTCGGTCAAAAGGAGCATTTCGCAATTGGGTGAACACGAGTGAGAAATGAAACGGCCTGCAAAAAAGAAATCAATTAGCGATCAAACGGGCTAAAGACCCTACAAATGTAACAAGTGTAGCGTCAACTTCAAAGAAGCCTTCAACTCGGTTGAATTTCATGCCATATGCAATAATAATCTACATTTCATTCCGGTCCCGTCCGCTCCCTCCCGTGTTATCTTATGGGAATACTTTTAGTTTCCAAACACTTGTTCCTCTACAATTTTCCTACTTTTACACATTTTTTAGCTTGAAGGCGCTCATAAATCTTTAACGTTTATCCTCAGCCGCTGAAAACGATCAGTAGCGTTTTAATCTGACCTTTCACCATCCACCACTTTTGATCTCATTTCACGCAACCTGGGACACTTTCCTGTCGTCCCTATATTTTTCTTCCTGGAATCATCTAATAATCATTCTTCATTCTCCATTGTTCATCTCCGCTGTTCATTTTGGATAAAAACACTACAAATGCAAACATTGTCACTTACTTATATTGCCGTCAAGGCTGCTGTAAATGCGTAGCTTTCCTTCGACAACGTCAGCTGAGTACGTATTCCATTCTTCAATGGCTTCAAGAGGCCTTATTTCACCTGTATACTCGCCGATATACAGGCCTCCAGGAATCATGTGAGTGGCAAAAACCGCGTGGCCTCTTCTATCGGGATAATGTCGGAGGTGCATGAAGTCATACTTGGTCCTGAGGATGTCCCGCTTGTTGTTTGTACAACCCTTCTTGCAGCAATTTTTGGTGCGAAAAACACCACTAATGAAGCAGTAACATGCTTCGCCATCACAGGTTCCATCAGTCTCGTCGCATACACACAGATACTCGATCAGTTCCTGATCTGCAGTCCAGTGTCTGCAAAATTAAAAACATTTGAGATCTTCCCATTGAACTGATCCATTCCACCGGAGCGGCGCTAGCAAGAATATTATTCACACATATTTAATGTCATTGTCAAAAATTTCGCAAGACTTAATCAAGATTTTCCTTTTGAGTTTCCGGATGTCTGAGTGAAAGCGTCGGAGATGACTCCAACTGTAAGCTCTTTTTATTCTTGTTCCTTCGCATGTGGATTTACCGCAATAACGCTCTCGCTCTCTTTCTTTTGTATTGTGTCTGCTGACAGTTTAAATACAATTTCACGGAATTCGATTTTTCCAATTTCCTTCGAATTGAGTTAAAGCAACTTACATTTTTGAAGGTTGAAAGGCGAAATCAATTGGTAAGTTAGCTGTGTTGGTTGAGGATTGAGTATCAACCAAGTAGTCTGACGTAGATTGGTGAAGGCCAAGGTCAATGTTAAAATAACAGAGAAAGTTCTAGAAGAAAGCCGAACGGCTTCGAAGATTCTAATAGAAACTTGTAGAAGCCCACGGAAGGCGATAGAATGTTCTGTGGAGAAAGTACACAATTTCCCTCATGTAATCTGATGCAATACTGTCAAATATAAACGCATGCAAGCTGAATAAAAGAGTCAGTCGATTCCAGGACTCACACTCGTCAACACCTCTGCATTCCATCTACTTCTTACATAAGCTCTCCATGTTCTTGAGCTTTTCTCCACGCTTTTTTACTCGTAAACGGAAAAAACTTGGGATCTGCACGATCTTGTCGAAGTCTCGAGAGAAACATTTTTAATTAAATTTTAATTCGATGTCAACTTTTAAACAGAATATAAACTTTAATTGATAAAAAAGTGCAAACTTCGACAATGTCAACACCAAGAGGCCTTTTGTGTTGACAAGAAAAAGACAGTTGAGCGGCCGGCATTCAACTTTCCTCCAGGCGTCTTTTCGCAGGTTTTAGCTCCACTGTGTGCGTCACGTTACCTAAGCGGCTAACGCCGACTAAAACATCGCTCCCATTAAGCCCAATGCTAATCTAGCGTTTTTTAACCATTTAATGCAATGGTTTTTTGGGAGCATATTTTTAGTAGTAACGTACGACTCCATTGATAAGCCGTATAGAGGCGTCTTTTTGCGAACATGAATGGCTGAAACGTATCCCGCCATCGGCAACAATAACTCCTTTGATTTTATCCCGCGTGTTTAGTCGATGACAGGAAAACCGTAAGGCGAGAATAATTCATCATGCGGTTCCTGCTGTGTCATCAAATGGCATGTAATAGCTAAGCGAGATTTTCTCTATAATTGGCAACTAAATAATTAGATCCAAGTTTGAAACTCATCAAATGAAGTGCTGGTGTGACCATTTACTCTGAAAACAGTGATATCGAAGTGGGTTTGAAACAGCAAGTTGGAACATGCACAATGTGGTTCCAAAGAACAAATTGACAATTTTCTCGTGACTTCCTAACTTCAGCATTTTCAAAATACAAAGCTGAACTTTGAATCCAACAGTTACTGGTAAGGTTAAGATTTTTCGAAATTCCCTGCTTGTTTCCTGTTAACATGAAAGGTGTGATTGAAATGTGTCATGGTTTTGATTACTAGGATTTTCAGAACAACCTACCACGGCATTCTCTTGGCTCCCGTTCTTTCATGGTACCAATCCCGAAATTGTGTCTCGTAAGACCTTCAGAGTGAACCTTGTAGTAAGTTCTGTGCATTAAGTCCTTGTAGAAGTTTTTATGTGGTTCTTGTTTCGTTTTTAATTAAAATTTAATCAAACTTTTCCAGTTCATGATCCAAGATGCGAGGGCACAGGATGGAGGAGGGATCTGTGACTGATCAATATGGACGGCAGATGTTCCTGGAATGTGGAATCACAGTACTTCTTCAGTAATAGGTGAGCCTCACTATAAAGTATTCATGGCTTCAATAATTTTCACAACTTAATTGTGGTTCGTCATGACAAATTTCAGCTTCAGGAGATTGAGAGTAGTATATGCATCGTATACTGATCGAGTCAATGTTAGCACTGCAATCAGCATATTACTGCAATCAGCATATTACTGCTATCAGCAATATCACTAGCATCACGTACAAAAAACTATGGAATCACCATTGAGACTGTGATCTCGGCTAACTTGACTTGTGGAGATATGGGGTGAGTTGGTTGAGCGCGCGAAATTTTGAACGGCAGCAGGTGGATGGAAGCACATGGAGAAGTTGAAGAAAGTTGAAGTGTGTGTGTATTTAAAATGGATCAGATCAAAGCAATCAAGTTTATGTGCTTAAATAAAGCGTGCTTGAGTAAAGGTTATAGGAATCGAAAAATTGAGGTGTTACCCCAGGATCCGTTGACTAAACTCAGGGACCACTTTGCATCTCGACATAATCGAATACCTAATAGGCCCACAAATCATCTCATTTTCGATCAAAGAACTTATTTGCAGACGTTTGTACCGTTTGTTTTTCTCGGTAATTCCAAAGGAAAAGAGTTGTGCTTCGACCGGGTTCAAGATGAACCTTTGGAATTGAAGGGACAGTATGCTGTAGCCAGTGTGGAGAAGTACCGTGAAGTGACCGGAATTGATCCTGACCTGATGGAGAGCCAGTCGTACAAGAACAGGAAACGTCGCAAAGCATTTGTTGTTGAAGAAGAAGAAGAAGAGGGTGATGAAAACACCCGGACGCCAGCAGCAATTGAAGCTAATATGTCTGATACGGGCGATGGCCAATCTGCGGATGAGAGGGATCCCCTGGAGCAAAATGACTTGTATCCGAATATTGGCGAGGATTATGATATGTTCCAGCCTGAAGTTGTCTTGGATGAAGGTGAAGCTGAATCCAGGAAACGGGTTTCTAAAAGTAAGCTTGAATATTGCTGATAAGTTCATACGAAGCAAAACAGAAACTAATTGGATGATTTTTAATCTAGAAAACCCTGTGACTGAATCAGAATCGAGTCCCAAAAAAAGGAAACGGAGAGGGCGGGCAAAAACTTCAGGTGGAGCAATATTAATGTGCGCTTCTAGTGAATTTTGTTCCGGATATCTAATTGCTTGTTTTTGTGCAGATACTCAAGGAACTTCTGACAGAGAAAGAACGAGTCATGCTATGAATTGCAGTAATGGTGAGTATTGCCAGTGTAATTTGCTTTGAAGTTGTGAAACTTGTTGTGAAGTTGTGAATTTTTTGAATTTTACAGGTTCTGATGAGCCTGGGCAGGGTACGGGACAAAATATCTTGGGAGACTCGACAACAGTGTTTGGAAAGGAGGAATCATCTGTCGTTGTACCGGATGTTGTTGTGAAACAGGTACGAGATCAAAATGAATTCGGCATAATGAATTAGAAAGAAAATGATGTTCAAAACTGTTCTCGTTCTCTAGGAGTTTTGGTCATCAATTATTGGAGACGATGAAGAGCTTCAAATTGTCGCTGTTATCGCTAATCCGGACAAACCACATAAGAGCAGGTACACACTGGATTCTGTACGAGAGATTTGTAGTGATGACGCTGATATCAAGTATGAAGGCCCTCTTCTACATGAAATGGCTGGAGCTATACTCCCCGATTTGCCCTCGGTAAGTCGCCGACTTTGAAAGTGAAATTATGAGAATCACAGCTCTGATTGACCTTGCATTATTTTTACAGAGGGATCGTAATGGGAAAAAAACGGAGGAAACGAGTATGATTCCGACGATGGTTGTCGATTATGAAGCGACAAACTCATCCGAAGTCGTTCCAGTGTGTACTACGAACGGTCCTGCAAAAGCTGCTGAATGTAACTTTGAGACTACTGCTGGAGTAGAAGACGATGAAGAAGTTTTTGATGTAGAAGAAGTTGATAATACACCCAAGAAAAGTTTTGATGGGGATTTTGTAGTTCGTCGAAAATTGAAGACGAGGTTAGAGGTTAGAACAGCTGATGGGTCCGTATATTCTTCTAGTTGTAAGAATGTGATGATAGCAAGGTGGAAGTTTAATAACGGGCAAATTAAATCTCCAATGAAGGGAGTAAAATTGTTCAATATCAAAGTGGGAGAAAAGAAGTACGGTTTTTGGGAGCGTCTTTAAAATTTAGTTGCAAGTAGTTGGTATTAGCATTATTGTTTGTTCACAATGGAACCTGAGAAAATAAATGTTGTTTGTATATGAGAAATCATGATTGTTTGCAGGTGCTGTATAATATAGATTTCTTTCAAGCAGCAAATTCATTAATTCTAATAAATTGAAACTTGAAGCAAAATTCAGGCAAACTTAATAGCTGGAGACTGACTGGGAAAAAATGCTAAAATACTTGTTCATTTCTGTGGCTCCCGTGCCGAATAGAAAAATGTACCGAATGGAAACGAAGTTTCACGTTATGTATTGGGTACGGTAGATGGCAGCTCTGTCATTGCCCGTTTGTATACAAGTCAACAAACGTGGTCCGGATAAGAGGTACAGGGTAATTTGGCGAATGGAGATGAACTGAACGGTGGTATCCGGACCAGGCTAAATGGCAACTCTGTCAAAGGAGGTTTGCATTAATGACATCATACCTGGTCCGACTTAGTAGTACGGAATAAAGTGGGGAATGGATACGAACGGAACTGCAATATTTGGAACAGGCTAAATGGCAACTCTGTCAGAGGAGGTTTGCATTAATGACAGCATACCTGACCCGACTTAGTAGTACGGAATAAAGTGGGGAATGGATACGAATTGAACAGTGGTATCTGGACCAGGCTAAATGGCAACTCTGTCAAAGAAGCTTTGCATTAATGACGGTATACCTGGTCCGGTTAAGAAGTACGAAATAAAGTGATGAATGAATACAAACTAAACTACGATATTCGGAACAGGCTAAATAGCAACTCTGTAATTGACATTCAAAGGTAACCAAGTCTTTGTCGTGCAATGTTGTAACAAAGCACATGAGTTGATAATGGTATAGCACATTTATGTACATATTCGAGCATAAATATAAAGGAAGGAAGCAAAGCAGAGATGCATCTTGGAGTCCTAATGTACACCTAATGTGTGTCCTAAATAGAATGGATTGAGTCTCATTGGAGTGAGAAACGCTGATAAATGAAATCATGGGAATCGAGTAATCACATTTATTTCGAGACGTTACTCTTTCACTACAATTATCTGTAGGAGTGAACATTGAATCTACAAATGCGTCTAGTACAAATATATGTAACTGTTAAACTACCGGGTACTTTCCGGAACTATCCCTTGAAGTATTCCTTTTGGGTAGGGCCAATTCGTAGCCGAGCTCAAAGGACTTTAGACCATCACACTTTCCGTCCGGCTGGATGCTTTGCTCCTGTTTGGCTGAAAAGATAGAGAAAAATTCCGCATTAGGCTCCAGTCAATACTAATGATGGAAACTACAACAGCGATTCTCACCCCGATGAAGGAGAATGAGATGGTCCAGGTTTATTCCCGACTTTTTGTCCAGAATCGCCGACCTGATTGCGATCTTGTGGGCGTTGAAGAGATTGAAGAGCCGCTCGAACGTCAGTATCATGAAGTTGGTTCTCGGCGGCCCCAGCTTCCATTTGAACGTGGCCATATCCCGAAGTCGCTGGTACTGGAGCATGTTGTTGAAGGTTATTTAAATCGACAGAGTTTTGTTCGATTGAATGTGTCGTTACCACGGGTTGGACGTTTCGCGGGAGCTGCTCAGGCCAGGTTTGAGGAGGATGATGATTCATTGCTTGAACGTTTTCTGTGATGAGGGAGGAAAAACTTTAGAAAAAACTATGCAAACAGGAAAAACACGTATATTCTGATTCTCACCGATAGTCACTTGGATGACGTGCGGGTTGCTATTGAAGGACTCCATTTCGTGAGAGATAAAGTGCATATCTTGTTCTTCCGTTGGGACACTCTGATTACAGGCGTTGCAAAAGTACTCATTGGTGACTTCGACAAAGTGACACAGGAGTTGCTCACTCGGCATTGAAGGGGTTGGTGTAAATATTTTTCCTTGAAAACCCAAATGGACAGTTTCAAGGTGATACCTTAGCGAATACATGTCCAGTTTGCTCGTGTTACAGATTCGGCAAGTCCATTGTGGAATCCAGCGGAAGGCAGCCGGGAAGAGACTTGAATAAGGCGTGTAGTTCATTCTGGAAATGGCAGAAGACAAATTTTCGTTTTATAATGGAAAAGTTCAACCCCTGTGTTTATACGGCTGGCCTGCCACTGAGCACGTGAGCCCTTACCTGGATGTTTGCCTGCAACGATTGTTCACCTGCTACTTCTTCAATACGTCCAGCAAGGAGTGGTTCCGGAATTGGAAAGTCGTGCTTGAAACAACACCAACTGAAAACAGGATTTTCGAGCAAGAGTTTCACAATTGTCACTTTTTAAAGTGTCTGAACACCGTGAAGAATCAATCCGTTATCGGAAAGGTGGAAATGAGCAACTGGTGGCTGTGGGGCCGTATTTATGAGATAACCCGGGAGATGAGTCGGGGTTGCAGCAAGTTTCTGAAACATAGAGAGTTTGAATTGGTTTCTCTGGGGGAAGATGAGGTAATTTGTGAGAAAGAACGAGATCTGGCAGTTAAATTGTTCGACATAATGCATAGTAGTAGGACATGTCACGAATTTTGTAATGGTCTTTGGAACCTTCGAGAGATTGATGAGGTGACGACGTTTACTAGCGCAATATTGAAATCTGTATACAGTTTGAATGAGAATTATGAAGTTTGTGGTAATCCAGAAAGGCATGCTATTCATACCAATTTACTGATGAAAACGCCCCTAGGAATTTTTCGATGTTCTTTGGAAGAAACTGCGCCTTGCAAATGTTACTTTGTTCAAGCTAACAGATTTGAGATAAAACATCCTGTTCAATCTATGTTAAATGTACGAAGTAATAAGCCGGATGCATTCAAATCGCTGATAAATTCTATTCGTTTGAGACAAGATTATATTGCAACGGATTGGATTGAGTAGACAGTCATTAAACTACTTTTACTACCATATTTCGTGACTACATTGTTTCGCAATTACAAAGTCTTGCTGACAACATGAATTAGTCGGTAGGGATAGGCATCTTAGTCTTGCTTTTCTTGTAGCAATCTAAACAAGTTATTTCAACAATATCATCATCCAAGAACAAGAAGGAGCATTTAGACTGCTCAGAAAAGAGGTCGCGATGATGGAGACGGGGACATGAGAGCTCATGACGGTCTTCTCCAAGTGTAAAGTGATCCAGAGGAGACGGAAAAGTCGCTGACGCATCATTAGACGAGTTGGCGACATCAAGACTATCCATTAGTTGCCTAACCGTGTCAATTTGCTCCAAGAGATCGCCAAGTTGAATGCGTCTAGTTGGCTGTTCAGAGGCGGGTGGAGGAGCGGAGGGATCCGTGTAACCTGGGAACGCGGCTGCAGACGGGGAAGCATCGACTTGGAGAGGAGTGCTGGTGGACGGCGAACCAACGTTAATGTTGGGGGACAGACTGGCTGGCGGAGTTGTATGGTGAGCGTTGGGCGGTATGTCGACAGGTGGTGAGGTGGCGTTTGAGAAGAGATTGCTGACGCTTTGATGGTAAGATGGTGGTGGCGTGGAGGTTGGACGAGAAAAATCAGAATCGGTCGATGAAGAGTCGGACTGCAGAGTGTGTTTGGTTGATGATGATGCACATTTTCCAAGAGTGTGGATTACTCCAGCCTTCTGTCCATCGGTGTAGCAAATTACATAGGTGAATGACTCACAATTATCCTTGACGATTAACATGGTTGATGAAGACTGCCTTGGATGGAACTTTGGACTGCGGCGCACTCCGGTAACGTCACAAAGTTGATTTTCATCGTCGCTGTATTGGAGGAATCGATCCGATAACTTGACGGGATAGCACCGGATTTCGTCAAAGACGGTTAGGACCCTTCCAGCCGGGGTTTTACTTTCCATGCGGTAAACAGCAGCCAGTACATCCATGGGCCATAAAGGGTACGTGGCTTGACAGTGGCAGACATCAAATCCGTTGGAGATTCTAACAACTTGAGGACAGATGGGTTGCTGCTCACGATGCATTCTACATACGCATGTATAAGGGTCGGAAGCGACGGGAAGCGAGAAGTAAAAGTAGCAGTGCTTGCAGGTCATCATGTTGTGGTAGCCACTGATGGTGGGATTCTTGAAAAATCCGGCACGGGCAAGGCTGCGAGGAGAAATGATCAATCCTTTGCAGGCGTCAAAACTTTTGTAACGAGGTTCTTCATATTCCATGGCCATGAGAGTCTCAAGTTTGAGGCTGAAAAACAAGAAAATGTTCCAATATTAAAAAGACTGAAAGCATTTGGGTTTGTGAATTGTGAAAATTGCTAATTTTGCAATTTGACTCACCTCTTCTCCAGCTCGGCGACAGTCGGAACGGCACAGTAAGGCATGATGGAGAGTAACAGTTGCTGACACTTGCACTTTTCACAAAGTAGAAGCTCGGACTTGGTAGTGAGGATGGTTAATTCGCGACAGAGTGTGGTAGAAGAAGAAGCAAAAATGGAACTGGGAAAAGTTTTTGTTTTGGCTGTTTTATTGTACGGAGCTTGGGCTGCCAAGGATAAGGGTGCGGAACCGGTCTTTTTGGGAAACGATACAATTCCGACTGTGTGGGCCAACAACACCGACAACGTCACCGAACGCTGGGTGGCTTATAATCCGGGTGGTAAGTCAAAAGTATTTTTAACGGGGTTTTTGTTGTAGGCAATTAGGATAGATACAGAAAGTTGAAGAGTGCCAAGGTTTAGGAAAAATGTTAATTAGGAGAGGTGACAAGTTTTGGCAAAGGTTAAACTAGGCGTGAATGGGTCATCACATTTGACATGCCCAAGTTAACGCAAATGAGGTGTCGATTGACTAATGGCTGTTTTATGAAAACATGACACTTACAAATGACTTTTTCCAACAGAATGCCGTCCATGGATGACTTGTTTCCAATGTGTACTTGGGTCCCGTGGGGATGGATGCGTCTACTACATTTCTTTGGTTGAAGGCCGGCGCTACCCAATCTGCATGAGCAAGACGGAGGCGATTCCGGACAACATGAAGGAAGTTTTCCTCATCAACAGCCCTGAAAAATGTTTCGATCGCTTCAAGTTCCATGCTGATAAATTCGGATCCAAGGCCCGCAAGACGACAACCTCTGCCCCGGTTAAAGTTGGCTCATCCGATGTCTCCGATAGCTCTCCTGCTCCGACTAATGTCTCGACTGCCTTGCCTGATCATGAGGAAGAATCAATCCTCACCTCCAATGAAATGGGATGGGTTGTTGTTCAGCTTCTTGCTTTAGGTAAAGTGAATTTTTGTGCTGATGAACATGAGTGCGAATTGACATGAAACTAATGTTGTTTTAATGATTTCAGGAAGCGGCGTAGCGATGGGAATGTTCTTCTTGGTCCACTGGATTGTCTGCTGCTGTCGTCGAGAAAGGCGGATCCGTCGTAATCAACGTGCCAGTCTCAGTCCCCCTGTAATCACCTACAAAGTCGATCGTCAAAGTGTGTACAACACCCACCATCATCACGCCACCGAGGAAACCAAGTTGACAAGTACCCCACCCCCTCCATCTCCTCCAACTCAACGGGCTGCTGCTGAACCAACTACTACCGAATCCACTACTTCCACCGCAACTGGTACTACGGTCATCAGCGTCCCTGGAACGAATCAGTCCTTCTTCATGGTCCCGATCCCTCCACCCCTTCCAGCTGTAGGTCCTTGAAAACATTAGGAAAAACTTCGCCATGGCTAACCTATATGATACATTAAAGTTTTAAATTCGATCAAAATTTCCTGTTCAAGTGCCTTGATTTGCTGTCAAATGTTGTAGCCAATTCAAATCTGTAATGTTGCCATGTAGTCAAATGTAGCTTTTGTAATAAAATAACAAAATCAACTAAACTCTGCAGTAATGAAATGTTCGCGAAACAACCATTTTCGATTTTCGAAATGCAATATAGATTTATTAGGTTACACAATTTTTTATACATTTTTGTTCTTACAAGTTTTAGTAGGATCTACAAACTAGGACTTCGTTCGTATCTACAGTTTCGACTACTGAAAGTATTTTAAAATCATTTCAAGTTCTGCCTAAATTTTTTAGCTGCATCTTCGTTCTTCTTCTGCTGAATCAAATTTGCATAAATAGCTAACAGCTCTTCATTTACCTCCATAGGGCGCGACCAAATCTGAATACGCATATACTGCTGAAAGACTTTATCAAATACAGGCCCTGTAGGAATCCTTAGCGGCTGCTCGTCTATTCCGTGAGTTATAACTAAGCGACAAGGTTTACCTTCATGGAAGCCTTGCTCGTAGTGGGCATAACACGATTTGCGGGATTCAGGCTGCCTCCAGGACACTTCCATCTTGCTCCACTTGGTGGGACCGCCTTTCCTCGGCATTTTGGCGTAACGGTATTGCGGTTCCTCACTCACAGCAGCGATGGCATCGTCTCCTTCCGCGAAGGGGTCCTCCTCCTTGGGGCGAGCCAACTGCAACGCTTTCCAGGGGTCCGACAGCAAGTAAACGGGACCTTGCTCAGGCATGGATGATACATACGCAGCTCCGGCAGGGACTTGTTGTTCTGGCTTGGGTCCTTCGGGTTTGACCAAGGTTTCAATGTAGTATCTGGGCGGACATGAACCTCCGGATTGAGTCGACTCGACGGGAGCTGCTTGCAACACCTGGGCATATGTGGGCGCCGTCGTGACGTAGGAGGGCATGGACATCGGAGAATTGACCTGGGTCACCGGAGCGTAGTTTGGATGTTGTGAGTCAGAAGGCAGCGAAGTCGGAGCATACAAGGGAATCAAGAGGGGCCTGTCGTTGGTAGTAGTTGGTGTAGATGATTCGGTGTCCATCTTTTGATGTTCCATCTGCAAAACCAAATAACAGCAAAAATTTAGATTCAAGTAGATTGCTGATTCGATATGAGCAAGGGACTCACCTCGGAATTAGGCGACAGCTCAAAGTATCCTGTTGAGCGTGAAATCATATAATTAAGTCGCCTTTGAAATTATTATATGAGTTCCCACCCACCTTGAAGGGAGAACCTGTAAGAAGAGTGTGAATCAGTAAGAATGAAACTTCTGATTGAAACACACTGTTCTCACCTTGCACAATTAGCCGTTGCCTAGGGTATCCTGTGAGAAAAGTACGAGATTAATAATTTTAAAATTAATTAATCTTCATACCGTCCTCACCTTGAAAAGAGCCAAGAGTTTGATGGACAACTCTGTGAGAAAAGAGAGAGGCTTAAATCCGTGTTTTGAATTCAAGTCACAAACTTTTCTCACCTTGTATTTGATAGCCACCCGTGCAGTAGCAGAACCTATGAGAGAAGGGTTTAGCACATTAAAAATATTAACGTACTAAACACTACACTCAACTAACGAAGATGCAGCAGCAGAAACTTGAAATTTGGAATGTAACAGTACGGAGTTCACCCCTATAAGGCAAGGATCTAGTTATTAATCAAAAAGATTAAAAACTGAATTCAAGCCTTACGTTAGCAGCAGAATTCTTCCAGCCCAATCTTGAGTGGCAGGACCAAACGGATTGAGACTAGCAGCAAACCTGAGGCTTACGGAGGTGAAAGAGATCTGTGGAGAAAAACACTACTTGAAAAAACAAAAATTTCAAAAGTAATGATTAACCCACCTTATGTGAAATTTTCGATGGCAAGACTGATGCACTTGACCAATTCTTCGGGAATGGAAATTCCCTCACTTGGATTAGTTGGATTACGAAGATTTAGAAAACTACAATTTGAATTTCCTCCTTCAGAGTCCCCCCAAAACAAAATATATTTGTCTTCAATGTGGACTTGTAAATTTTGGCCAGGGTAACTTCCTCTACTATTGGATCTTTCAACTTGAAGAACGACTGGCAGAATGGTGCAAGTCGAATTTATACCACCGTTTGCCTGGATTTTTCTGCTCTTCTTGACCTGTTTT
Organism: Sphaeridia pumilis; assembly: GCA_034698345.1. Classification (NCBI taxonomy): domain Eukaryota; kingdom Metazoa; phylum Arthropoda; class Collembola; order Symphypleona; family Sminthurididae; genus Sphaeridia; species Sphaeridia pumilis. Next base: position 37,873 of record JAQGBJ010000278.1, read on the forward strand.
TGTGGAGAAGCTTTTGTTTTTTTGCGTTTCTTACACCCATCGCTACCGCAAACGTCTTGGCCGGGGGAAGTGTCCAAAAAAGACACATTTCCCCCGTTCTCCATCAAAACCTCAGCTTGAACGCTATTTTCGTTCTCCATGTTGTGTGTTTGCTTATTACAGCAGGTGAGACATTCAACGTTTAACGTTTTACCACCCTCGAGGAGATCCGATTCCGTTCGCTTCACACAGCTGAATAATCTCCGAACACAACCGAATGCCCCTGATAACCAACTCATGTTTGCCCCGGCAAGCGCTGGAGCTCCTCGGCGTAGGCGGAGCCATCTATTGGATTGTCATGCATATCAGCGAGCAAATATGTCACTGGTTTAGTGTTTCGAATTTCGCGGATATAAAACGGTTCATCTCGGAAGCTCTTTGAGTAGCCTTTACTGAATCCAGATTTGTATTCAACCAAAAGAACTTTATCTCGCAATTTGAATTTTGGCGGGGCAGTGAGATCATTCTCTCGACCATATAGTTTGAGAAAAACTGCTCCTTGTGTCTCATCGTTTACATCACTTGGTGCCATGCCTATGCTTCGATGAAAACTAACGTTATATGATTCAACAAAATCATCGAGATGCTTTGCCCAATCAAATTTGCCACTTTGCGTAAAATATCGCGCAATTTTGGCCATTAGAGTTCGTTGAAATCGTTCGGACATTGAAGCTTTGGTGGTAAGGTGATTCAGTGTGAAAAAGTTTCATCCCCTCTTGCTTTAGAAAGCCGTGGAACATTCCATTATCGAATTCCTTCCCCTGTAATTAAAAAACGTTTTAAAATATGGCTCGTTTCAGCCGATTTCAATTCGTTACCTTGTCAGCCGTGACGTAACGAAAGGATCTTGGAAATTTTGCTAAAACGTTTTTGAAACCCTCCAAAGTTGTTGGTGCATCTTTTTTGCTCAATGGAACGCACTTTGCAAGGCGGGAGAAACAGTCTATAGCCGTGAGAACATAACGTTTTCTATTGTTATAGCCAGAGTACTTGCTCAAATCCAGCAAATCAATGGAAACTTGATCGTTGGGCCTCGGAACGAATATTTTCCTCCTTGGAAATCTCCGCCTCACCGGAACGTGCAATAAATATCCTGGAAGGGTCTGAAGTTCTTCATGCAGTTTTTGTTTGTCTTTCAACTTGACTTGGTGATTCTTCATTACACCGTGGAGCCCTGAAAAACTGGACGGTTGCGACTTGTCCTCGTAAAGCGAAGCAACAGTTTCAAAATTAATTTTTGCAGCCATGGCTAATCAAACGACAGGTAAGAACTGATCCTTTTTTTGGTTTTCCAAAGATACGTTATCACAGTGGTGCGTTAAAATTTTGTTCCGTTTCTTGAAGGTCATTGTGGACCAGCCGGAGGTAATCAGCGGCATGTCTCTTGCAGTTCTGAAGGACCCCTTGGATTGTCTTTGACCCACGTACAAAACTCTCTACAACAATCTTGTGCAACTGCTCGACACCTTCTTGTTAGTATTCGAGAGATGGAGCAGCAGTCGAGGAACTTGACTATGCAACTGTTATTGTTGGAAAAGGTGAGAATTCAAGTAATACGATACGGATTTTTTACAAAGAATCCCCATTACATCAAAAATTTTGCTTCTTGCAGAATCTTGGTTTTGAAAACGCTTGGTTGATTCGGCCGACCCTTGCTTTTATGCCACAACTCGAAAGGGATTTCATGTCATTGATTCAACAACGCTTGAAGTATGCACTACGCCTTCGACCGGAATGTGTTGGACAAATTTCTGACAAGCCTGCATGGAACGGTGAATGGGGCTTTCACGCATTGTTAGTTAGGTTCAAGCCCGCTGTGTCACTCGCAACTCTACACGAATGGCTGAGTGACTATCGCCAAAAAATTGATATTTTGCCAGCTTGCCCAATGGGCAGTCCAAACAAATGGCATCCCATTTGAAATCTCACTTGCCTTTCATGGCATATTGTAATAGTTGTAACAAGTGTAGTATGAAAAAGTTGCTGCAGTCTGCGTCTAAAAACGAAATAAACAGCCTGTGTGAAGCTACTTTGAATTGTGTGAACGGCAATGTAGCTTTAGGAAAACCTCAAGTCAAAAAACTGAAACGCTACAAAAAGATTTTGACTACATTGGCTTACGACAAAAAGCTTTCGAATAAGAAACGAAAAAGATTACTCGTTCAGAAAGGATCTGGAGTTTTACCAATTATCCTATCTGCTGTCCTACCAGCATTGATTCAAGCATTTAAGAAGTAGTTGGGCATCATATAGATTTCAGTCAAGAAGCAGCTGTCAAAACGACCGCTTTCAAAATGGTGAACAAAAAATACAAGCTGGTCTCGGAGTCAGACTTTGAGCTTTTACAAAAATATAAAAAGTCTGAAGCCTCTCTGAACCAAATTGCACAACTTGAAAACGCAAAACAGCAAATCCTGGAATCCAGCTCCACCGTTGCTCCCGAAATCAAGACACAATGGGTTGGAAACATTGACCGTCAACTAATGCATCACATGAGGGATGAAAAGCAAGAAGAACCAAAGGCAACAAATGAGGAGAAAACGGCGGATGAGAAGAATAAGCCTGCAGAGAAAAGCACTGCCGGTATGTCGAAACTGTACAAGTTGCGCCATCTAGCGGTGTCTAACGTTATCATTTGTTCGCAGGAGTCTATACGGAGGAATATATCAACTCTAGGATTGCCGATAAGCGCCTACCCAAACTGCTCAAGTTTTTGCATCAAAACGGAATTCAATGGGATCGATCCAGCGGACATGTGATCCTCAATGGAGATCATTTGACAGGATTAAACATTGTTATTGCTTTAAAATGTCTCCTGAACCGGAAAGCTAATACAGTATGCCAAGGAACGCCAGGATACGATTTGTTATTTGACTACGTCAGGGGGTTGAATTTTGACAATTCCGGTCTCGCTTCCCTAGTCAAGTCTCTAATGAGGGTACCTGGAGACCATCAATACAAGACTAGGACCAAGCAGGTCCTTGAAGAGCTACAATCAAAGAAGCATCCCCATGATTCTGCAAAGAAGAGAATTGAAGAGCTGATGAAGCGTAGAAACATCCGATCAAAGTCCAGATACAAGGATCCTAACTATGACGAATCTATTCCATTATACGAAGAGGGGGATAGCATGGATCAACAAAATAAGAAACATTCCAAATTTCAATTTTTGTGGGATACTGTTGGTTGGAAATAAACTTTATTGACTTTTACAAGAATTACACTGGTTGCATTCAATTCTAGTACATACTTTGTTAAAACGAGCAACAGCACTACGTTTCTTTTCAGTATATTTACTCATCAAAGCATCATTTCTAACTTTTGAGCTTGAAAACCTTCTGTAAAAACTTTTTACATTTTCCCCACTAATCATATGTTCTAAAAAACACAGACAATAACCGCCACATACAGTGCTGAAGTCTCCTTGAAGGCATTTCTGTATTTGGATGTAGCCGTGACGAAACCGATCGATGAACTTGCTAAAGTTGTCTCCGTACGCAATTGGAGACATTCCATAACTATCAAAAAAGACTAGTGACCGATTTGGCGCTGCCTGGTAAAACGCACACCAGTGTCCCGTTTTTAACGCACTGGGAGATGTGTTGCTGATCAAACAAATGGGATGTGTGCCAATGTTTACATTTTGCACATGATCAGCTGGCACGACGGCATAATTAACGTTGCGCCCTTGAAACATGTACGTCAAAATCTTGTGGAGCTCCAAGGTATCCATTTAAGCGTTTGAGGAAAAGTCCATATACGAAACGTTCTTCTGTGCATCAATTTGTAGAATACTTGGATAAACTGCATACAGGACAGCGACCAGAGCTACGGTTGGCGCTGTTTTGAACTTTAAAGCAACTCTAACCGTGGCAAAACTTGGAGGTGGATTTCCAGAACGAACTTTGGTCAAATCAAAGGCATATAGAGCACAATGTGACTTGAACTGTGCAGGACTAATGTCCAGATTAAAGTCCTCCATGTAAAGCCCTTGCTGCTCGTATAAATTTGCGTACGCTTGCAAATAATCATCGTTGTCATAATTCATTTCCAGAGGTGATCCTTCAGCATCTACTCCGTTAACGAGGATAGAGATTTTTTCCAAATGGTGGGGTTCAAACTGGTAGGGAGATGTTTTGTAAGTTCCCGTGAAACAAGTCTGATCCACGAGTCCAACAACCAGCTTGTTTGGGCGAAGACTTGTAAAAACTGATTCATTGTAGGCTTCAGTCACGTTTGGCGAAATAACGAAGGATTTGACTTCCGTCCGATTCATTGGGTAAAGAGCATCTTGAGTTTGCCACGTGGACAACTGTTTGAGCAGAATTGATGGCATCATATGATGCCGCTTCACAAGTAATTTTGCTGAATGAATCTTGCAAAAGTAGCCATAGTTGGGGTCATCCGTCATCATGTAAAACTTTGATGGCGCTCTGGTAAACGCAATTCGAAAGTCCAAACCCGGTAGTAAAAATCGTCCTTGCTCGCAAATGTCAATATGAGGCCTCGTGATCATTCGAAACTTTTTCGCCGTCGCCAATTTTCGCTTCGTCGTTCCATTAGACGTTGAACTTGCCGTTGACGACTCTCCATAATACAACTCCAATGGTCCAATTGCAGCCTTTGTGTCTGCCGAAGTCCTTAGGAGAGTGTCAATGTAACTTCTGTAGTGGTATGTTGAATCTGTAGTATTGATTTCGGTTTCCTGCAGTTTGAACGACACCGATTCAAACATTGAATACGCCAAGCCATTGATAGGAATCACCTAAACAAAACAAAATAGTTTCAATACATTTTTTTCATTTTTCGCTTTCAATCCGTTTGACAAAAAACTCACCGTAGGTGTGAAAGAGATTTTATCCGTTCCACTTTTAACTTCGTATGAAGTAATGGCATTGTCTGGCTCTCGTCGAAGTTCACAGTCGAGAATTAATCGAATTGATTGCAGGTCAACCAACTGCGTATCATTAGCGGGGCAAAAGAACTCAATTTTGGCAGCAGTGTCAGATAAACTTGAGATGGGAAAGTGCCAAGTAGTCACAATGTCGGTACTTGTTACGTTATAAGAGCTCTTGCCAAAAAAGTTGGTATGTGGAGTGAGAAATGTTGTGAAAGGAGCTTTGTCCTCAAGGCTCGAGGCCTTTTTACTTGACTTTCCCTTAGGCATTTTTAATCGAAGATGCTCTTCTTGGTGAATAACTTTCTTGAACGACGTTTGCCGCGACCTCTTGACTTTCGCGTTTTAGGTTTCTTTACTCGTCTGGAACTTCTTCTCCGTCGACGTCCGGATCCTGACTGACTGGATACATAATCTCGAGCCATGTTTCTTAAGGCAGTTTTACTGTGAGACTTGATTGAATCTTTGAAATTATTCCCTTCTACAACATCGGCAAGAGTAGCTTTCGCTGCAGCGACTGCATGAGGAGCTGCCTTTTTGATTACTGACTTGGCGATGGGAGCAACATGGCGCTTTAAAAACGGCATTGTTTTTGCTAAAGCAGCTAAAATGCTGCCCCAACCTTCTCCACTTTGCCTCCAGTTACCAGAGTAAAACACATGTTCTGGCAAATAACCTCCACCACCAATCTGCACCGGAGTCACGGCATAATACCGCGAGTCCAGGAGACGTCGGGTGTGTGGGTAATACTCGGAATTCATTTTAACGGAAAATCTTTTTTCTAAACTTTAGAGTCAAGGTTATGGGAGGAAACTGAAACGGTACAGTGCGGCCTCTCTCGTCTCTGACCTGTATTGACACCGTGTCAAAACTGTTCTGAGCCAAATCAAAGAAATATAGCGGATAAAAGGAGACGTAATGCAGGCTTCTCCAATTTCCTTGATAAGGTACAATTCGGAGCAAGTTGGCATGTTTACCGCCGACGATTGAAGGCTTCACCAAACTGCTGTAAACGTACAAATTCGACACTCCCACATTAAGGAAGATTGGCATTGTTCCCTTGATAATTCTTGTTTCTTCAATTTCATTGCTGTATGGATCTTCAGTTGGGAAAATTTCTTCGTTCGTTAGACCAAGAATTTCAGCAACACGGTCAGGGAATTGTATGCATGTACGCCGTTTGTCTCTCCATTTGAGCTCCGTATAGAATGTTTCCGCTTCAGGATGTAACTCATAAAAATTCAAAGTTCCACTCAACTGCTCATAAAGTTCAGTAATTGAATGTATAGGATCTCTAGCAAAAAATGTTGTTTTGATTAATTTGGATCCTTTCCAATCCACACTCTCAGCTTCTGTTGGTATTTTGGCAACGCGTCTCCTTTTCAATTTCTTTGCTGTTTCCGACGATGATTTCTTGCTGGGTGGCTCGTCACCCATTTGACTAGTCAAAACTTCCAGACCTTGTTGCAAAACGTTTGTCAAAGCTTGTTCTTCTTTCTGCTTCTTCTTTTTCCCATTAGACTTGTGCACCGTGTTGAGATCATCATAGAGCACAAATCTGTCATCATGATCGTCGGTATCCTCTTCGTCAATTCTGGGATTTTTGTATTCGTACAGTATAGGATCGCCCTTCTTGATGATTGTGTTGCCGTATGTAAAACAAATGTCTGCCAAAGACACCTCCCATTCTCCTGGGGAAAACTCCATACGTTTCGGTAGGAGATTTGTGAACGTGGACATGGTATTTGTTGGAAACTCCAACATATTTGCATCGCTACTTAAAAACACTGAAAACTCCATCGTGATGCTCATACTTCCTCTTTGATTCCGCAACTGAAACCTTCCCAACTGTGCATCTGTGTTAAATTTCCAAAATGGTTCTCCGAAATCGCAATTGTCCGTTTTGTGAGTCTACATTCGCAATGGCTGGAGACCTCGACCATCATTTATTCCAGTTTCACCTGCAACGCATTTCTCAAGTTGGTGGCCAAATTCAAAACCGTGAGAACGATATAACCTTGGTTCAGACCGGATCAACTTTCGGATCCTTCAACCGCCTTTTTGAAGCTAATGTGTCCGGGAGGGGTTACTGTGATGTGCACTTGTTACTTCAAGACTCTTATCGGAGCATCGCTGCCATTTTCGACGACCTGTTCCGATCCTACCGCAACTTCAAGTTTGAGGTGATTCTCACGGCTCAAATGCAACGAATGGTTACCTTGGACGACTCAGTTGACCAGCAACTGGAAACTTTCTACATGAATTCCGAATTACGAGCCATTTACGACCGAGGCTCCCTCTCTTACCTCTTCACGAATATTACCGACAACCTAGACGAACAAGTTCAACAATTTGAGGTAAACGTTTCCCTTTTGACTCAAGTAGAGACAACAAACCAAGACTGAAATAAATTATAAAATTATAGGTTCGGGGAAGTGGCTGGACCGTGAATGAATTCAAAGCTATCCGTCTAAACACGTTCCAGTTTGCTCCAATTAGAGTTGGTACTTATTTTCCCACGCCTCGTCAACTAGCCGTCAAGGGAGCAGTTGTCAACTTCAAATCTGGCGATGATCGCTGCTTCGTGTGGAGTGTGGTCGGCGGAGTAACAAAGTGCTATCAACGTGCAAACTGGTCCAGTAACCGCACACGCATAACTCCAACAATGCGTCTCTTAGCTAGTGAATTGGATTTGACAGGTATCACATTTCCCATGACAGTGAATCAAATTCCAAAATTTTGTCGCAAAAATCCAGACATTGGAGTGAATGTGTTTGTGTACGGATTCACAAACAAGCGCAAAAGAGGGCAGGATGACATAATAGAGTGCGACTTTGACCATGAATTTTACTGCGTCTACATAACGGAACAGTGTTGCACACATCATGTTAATCTCCTCCTCCTACACGATCTCGACCACGATCTCTACCATTATGTTCTCTTGAAAGAAAACGATGATAATCCCACAGCCGGTCTCAGCCGTATCTTGCCTCATCGCCAAGGCCAACACTATTATTGTTACTATTGCTTACAACAATTTGCTAGCCCCTTCACTCTCAACCAGCACATCGAGTATTGCAGCACCCTGGGTATCCAGCGGATTACCTACCCAGAAGAAAAAGAACACAGCTTCAGAGATTATTCCAAAATTCTACCCATTCCTTTCAGTGAGAATCTTTTCTTATTTCTATTTTTCTAATCAACAAATTTTAATTACATTTTGTATGCGTTTCAGGAGTTTATGCAGACTTTGAATGCATTCTTATCCCCCAAGACCAAGAGTTGAACGATTGCCCAGACGGGATTTCTTGCAGCGACGTGTACTGCCATCTCCACGCCAAACAAGAAAACACCCACAAGCATCGAGCTTGCGGATACTGCTACATTATCAAAGGCCTTAACGGTGAAACGCTCCAAGTAAAGAAATACCGAGGAGCAAATGTTGTCAACCACTTCATTGAGCAGCTAATCGAGGACACAACTCCACTGTTCCTGAAACTTCATGAGGTTGTGCCAATGAAACTGACACCCCAGCAGGTTGCTGCCAAGTTTCAATCAACCGAATGCTGCATTTGCGAAAAACCTTACAATCCTTGGGACTGGGAGAATTACGGCAAGGAGGTTCACGCTCATCATTCCCATATTACTGGCCAATTCATAGGATATGCACACGCAAAATGCAACATGCTTTGTCGGCAAGACAAATCCATTCCAGTGCTGTTTCATAACTTTAAAAGGTAGCCAAGTTTGAAAGTTTTTAAGTTTTGAACCCATTACTAACAATTCATTTTTCAGGTACGACTCCCATCTCATCATCAAAGCTCAAACCCATCCCCTCTTGTGCAGCTGTTCTGGTATTGCTCGAACGAGTGAGCAATTTCTCTGTTTGAATCTCTTCACAAAAATACCTAAACCTCAACCTGCTGGACAGCTTCCAAATGCTGACGATCGCGAACGATTCATCAAATGCAAACTACGGATTTTGGACAGCCTTGAATTTCTCCAAGCTGGTCTGTCAACACTTGTTGCAGAAATGCGTCGCGATGATGCTGACAGATTCACAACAACAACAGAATGCTTCCGAGACCTCACACCAAATGTCGACCTATTCTTCAATAAACTTCCTTATCCATATCTACTGTACGACAGCTGTGCAAGCTTTGAACGCACTGAAATGCCAACAATTGACGACTTCAAAAATGACCTCACCGGAGAAGCGTTACCTCAAGAACAGTACGACTTGTTTGTCCGACTTTGGCGTGAGCTCAAAATTCAAAACCTTGGCCATCTTCACGACATTTACGTTGCCAACGATGTTGCTAATCTCACTGACGTTTGTGAATTATTTCGCTGGAAAATTCGGGAGGATTTTGACTTGGAAGCTTTTGTAAGAGTTTATAGACTATTTTAATGCTTTGTTTCACATTGCTCACTAGTCTTTTCATGCAGGCATTCGTTAGTCTTCCGAGTCTCGCTTATGCAGCCAGTTTCAAATTCACTGGAGAATCCGTGGAGTATCTGAAGTTACCCGGTGCCTACAACTTCATCACTTCCGGACTTCGTGGAGGCGTTTCAGGTTGCGGCAGTATCAGAATGGCAACAGCAAACAACAAGTACATTGGCGAAAACTACAATCCATCTCGACCCAGTGTATATATTGCAAAAACAGACTACAACAGCATGTACTCTGCAGTAAGTTGGTTACTCATAATCAAAATTAAGGTACCTTCAAAAAATATTTCAACAAGGATTTTTTTCTTCAGGGACTCCAGTCCAAATTACCGTCCGGAAACTTTGAATGGGCCCACCAGTCAGATCCACGCTGGACCAATCTGGATTCTCATCAACTTAAGGAACTCATCATGTCCTTTGACCCAGACAGTGACTCGTCTTTCATTTTTCAAGTTGACCTCGACTATCCACAGACATTACACGACTCTCATTCCGATTACCCACTTGCCCCAGTACACAGAACAATTGAATATTCTCAGCTATCTGGCTACCAAAAGGATCTTGTTAGAGATTTAGGTCTCAAGAGATCGGCTTATGCTGGCAAAAAACTAGTTTGCGACTTTTTACCGCGCAAAAACTACATTTGCCATTTAGCTACTTTGCAGCTGTATCTGCGCTTGGGTCTCAGACTAGTTAAAGTACATCAAGTCCTGTCATTCTCTCAGAAACCATATTTTGAGAAATACATTCAATTTTGTTATGAAGCTAGGAGAGCAGCGACATCTAGTTACCAGAAACAGTACTACAAGAACCTGATGAATATAATTTTTGGAAAGTGCTGCCAGGATATTAGAAAGTATCGTACAATCAGATTTGTCAAAACTGAAGTAGAAGCTCGTAAGTACATCAAGCGCCCCAACCTTAAACGGGTTGAGACCATTGCAGGAACCCAAATTTTGATTTACTTCTTTCAAAAGAAATCCGTTGAGCTAGACAGATTGATTTTTGCTGGCTTTACGATCCTCGAATTAGCCAAGAAAAAAATGTACGATAAACTCAAGCTCGTGACAACTGACACGGATGCGTTTGCCTTTGAGGTTCACTGCCATGATTTTTACAAGTTTATTGTTGACAACAAAGACATTTTAGACCTTTCAGAATATTCTCCAGCTGACAAAATAAAAGGCAACCTCCAAGACAACACAAACAAGAAACGTGTGGGTTTTATGAAAGACGAGCTGAGTATATTTCTGCCGTTGAAAGCAATTTCAATTAAACCCAAGCTGTATGCTATGGAGCTTTTGAATTGTGTCACTGGCGAAATTGAGCTGGACAAAAAAGCTAAAGGTGTGAGTCGTTCATACGTTAAGAACGAGTTGACTTTTGAGGACTTCCGCGACGTACTCGACAATGACAAAATCTTGACTGCTAGCACAAAACGCATTCAAAGCACAAAACATGATTTGTTTACAAAGCGAATTACAAAAATTGTAGCTCACGGGTTTGATGCCAAACGTTACTACATAGATAAGTTTCGAAGCGTTCCGTTTGGCTACAACCCCCTTTAAACCTTTTGTTCGCAAATGAATACCTTAGTCGTAGTTTGAACTTTGAGTAATGCAGATACTGTGGAAACGATTACCTAAATAAAGATGGATTTCCCCTGCGCTGTTCTCAAGCATCCTGTTAATTGCATAATTGCAGGACCGAGCCAAGTACGTTTATCAGTTAATTTTATCACGGTTCAATCAGTAATTCATTACATTTTCAGGTTGGTAAAACTACCCTAACTGCTGACATTATTGCTCGGAGAAATGAGATATTCGAACCATGTCCACGCAAGGTCATTTGGGCATATACAGAACCACAAGAAACTTTGTTTAATCAAATGCAGATAACCGAAAAGCAAAAGTACAATCCGGATGGAATCTCATTCATAAAAGACTTGTCGGAAGTTGATTCCTTGGTCCCAGAAGGCAACACCATTCCCACTATTTTAGTCTTGGATGACATGATGCATGAATGTGGCAACAGTCCATATGTTTCATCTTTGTTCTGTCGAGTATCACACCATCGGTCTTTAACTGTCTTATTACTTGTTCAAAATCTGTTCTACAAAGGACCGTTCACCCGAACAATCAACTTGAATCCCAGAGCCATGATCTTGTTCAACTCTCCAAGAGACACCTCCTGGATTTCTGTTCTATCTAGACAAATGGGGGGTAACCGTAAAAA